>PITA01007361.1:0-92302 GCA_004023965.1 Spilogale gracilis
CACACACACACACCCTCCCCCATAGAAACAAGGGAGACTTCAGCCCTGTGAGTGCTGTGCTGAGACCAGCAAGAAAATGCAGTTGGATCGTGCAGGGCAAAGAGCACCGGGGAGCCTCAGCACATATAGCAACCACGGGCAAGTGGATGCAGAAGCAGAGAGGACACAATACACGGTTCTTTTCTAAATATACTAGAGGACATGACCCTGAACGGTCACAAGAGAAACAATCTTGTGCGTTGCCATCCTAATTAATTACAGTATGCTTGAGAACGCAAAGGAAGAAAACACCCCACGTGCTGAAGACCACAGACTCTGAGCACCATTAGTTCAGACCAAGAGCTAGGGCAGGCGCTCACCGGGGCCTTCCTTGTCGGTGGTGGTTTCATTTTATAAAAATGATTACATAATATTTGACACACACACAAGAATCACTGTCACATTTTAAATGAATTATAAAGAATGAGTCTTGAGGACCCCCATCTCCCAATTCAAGACCTGGAAATAGCGCTAATGTCGGTATATCTACCGTGTGTTCCTACCTTATCCCATTCCTGTCTGCCCAGGAGAGGAAAGTGCTAGCCTGAATTTTGGGTTTCCCTTGCTTTATAGTTTCTCATATATATATAATTCCTTACAAAGTACTGTTTAGTATTGTTTATTTTTGAGCTTTGTAAAAATCATGCCCAACTGCATGAAGTCCTTTGTGACTTAGTTCTTCGTTCAATTGTTTTTAATATGCATCTGGGTTCTTGCATATAACAGTGGTTATTTTGTTATTCTACTGTGAAATCATATCAAATTTTTAAATTTGCCTCTTTTCCCATCAATGAAAAATTAGGTTATTCCAGTACCTTTTTTTCTTTTTTTTTTCTTTTTTTTTTAATGAGCCATGTAGCTCAGAACACTCCTAAGGAAAGTTTCTAGTCCACCTGTGGAATAATTTCTCTAGGGTTTACACCTAGAAATAAAATTGCTGGGCCATAGAGTACGTGGACATTCAACTTTACAAGATAGTGTCAAGTTTTCTTTGCCAAAATGGCTTTACCAAATTTGTACTCCCATCAACAAGATAAAATTCCTACTGATCCATGCCCAATATTTGATACCATCAGATTTCATAACATTATCATCTTTGTACGCCAAAGACAGCAAACCACTCCATCACATAAGGGGAATAAAAGTGTCAGCAAGTGGGGCGCCTGGGTGGCTCAGTTGGTTAAGCCTCTGCCTTCGGCTCAGGTCATGATCCCAGAGTCCAGGGATCGAGCCCTGCATCAGGCTCCCTGCTCCGTGGGGAAGCCTGCTTATCCCTCTCTCACTCCCCCTGATTGTGTTCCTCTCTGGCTGTGTTTCTCTCTGTCAAATAAATAAATTCTTTAAAAAAAAAAAGTTTCTGCAAGTGCCAAAGTTTTAGCAGTACAGCTTAAATGAAGGTAATACAATGTCTCAACCTGAATTCTCCCTCGAATTCAAAGCCTGAGACAAAGGTTTGAATGCAAGTAGTTTATTTTGAAAAGTGAATCCAGGGAACAGAAGTGGGTAAGTGATGAAAGGAAATCGGAAAAAGAGAAAACAAATATAGGAGTATATATTTTGAGTTAGCCACAATGTAGGCAATTGGGTCTAATCCTGCTTACACCTTCTGAGAACCTCTTAGAAGCAAACAATACTAAAATGCAGTTCAAAAATATCTAAATGGAGGAAGGGAACATCTTTCCCTGGCTCCCATCCCACATTAGCCAAATATTGACTCTTAGGCCTTTAACTCCCTCACGTTCCATAATATACACACTGGGGTGCCAGGAGGGCTTCCGATGGGTATCTGTGTTGAAACCTCGAAGAAGTCCTGGGGTAGAAAGTGAAATATTCACTGTGAGGCTAAGGTTAGGTAGTCTTTGGTTACTGGACCAATGGCTTGACCAAAAAAGCAGGCTGAAAAGACACACAGCGAGGCACGGCATGTACCCAATACATACACTAGTAAGCGGCAGAGATGGAAACCAAAACACGTGTATCACAGTTCAAATATCAGGCACTTGGCACGTAGTGTGTAAGCACAGTCCACTGCCTACCCAGTAGGCACTCCTACCCGGGCTAAGACGATACTAATATGTTCCGGAAGTCGGCACGCTTCTCTGGAAGGGAGCCTGCACAATGGCTCACGGTGCTATCACGTGCTACCACATCATTCCTCCCTCTTACCTTTCTGTTCTAACAACTTCAATGCTGGCATATACCCATGTAGTCCACTCCATAGCCCAAGGGGTCTCTAGTTGTCATGCCTCCATGCCGGGCTAGTAGCTGGAGGCCACAGAGTAAAGAAGGGCCTTCCTCCCAGCCACATCAACTCTCCTTACACAGGCTTCCTAGAAGTCCTACACAACACGACAGTTGTAGCTCACTGTCAGAACTCCTAGGATCCCAGCTCGGTGCAAGAGCTGCTGGCTAACAGGGACTGTTCACCGGATACACTGCCACCAGGAATAAAACTAGATTCTGTCACTAAGGAACAAGGCGAGAAAGGACCGTGAGTAGCAACTAGGAGTCTCTGCCAAAGGAACCACTTGCTTTGGGGTAAGTTTTTAACCTCTACCTCCATCTTCCTACTTGCAAAGGGATATAAAATACTAACTCACAAAGTTGTTATGATGACTAAAATGAGATCATGTAAGTAAAACTGCGCAGTGTCTGAGATGCCAAAAATGATTAATAAATGCAAGCTGCCATTAATTTGCTTGGGTGAATCACCATCATCAGGCCTGGCGTCGAGCAGTAGGACTTTGGAGAACTGATTTTATCAGCATCTCTGCGTCTAACAGGCTCAAAGGTGCTGGACGCTGACTCACGCCCGCAACACTCATAAGTGTTTAAAGCCAGAGTGGTGGCTTAGTAATTTACAATGACAAATGTAACTTTCAGGCAGACCAGACAGCTTGACCAGGTTATTCTCTCCCTGAAGGCAATGAACATGGGGAATCAACAGATTGACTGCTGAGCAGGAAACCAGGAGAAACACAATTTGCTACACACTTCAGAAGTTTAATGGCACTGGGTTCTGACAGCCTACCGCATCCATCTCTACAATTGAACCCGTGTCACCTGGTGGGTCGGACAATCAGGCTGGAGACCTAACGGGTAACCTCTGCCCCTACACAGTGCTGGGAGAGCCACTACCAATGGCTGGCCAAACTCAAGAGGAATGAGAAAAATGTGTGAAATCCTTGAAGGTAAACGCAAAAACACTTATATCGTCAGCAAATACATTCTGAATAGAGGCCTTATGTGCCTGGCATAACCTTGGAAACGTCAGAAGTAGGCAAAATATTTTAACAAGGCCTAGTCTTTTGATTTAACAGCCCCAGAGTAAATGGGACAGCAAGTTGAATCCATTTTTAAGTTTGAAATGAAAATGTTTCAATTGTTTCATATAGAGACATAATAGAGCACAATAAAAATTAAAAACAAAATAGAAATTGAGCAATAGAAAAACAATGCATATATATACATACATATGTATGTATACGTATACAAAAGTTCAATTGTGACAATGTACAAAGATAACTTTTTATCCTCTAGGCTAACCACATAACTTCTGTTGACATAGTTCTTCTCTAAACAGAATACTGTACAAAGAAAAAAAGCAATGTGGTATAAAGGGAAGAGTGTTAAGCTTGGGCATCAAAGTTGTTTCTGAGTCTTGGCTTCACCTCTTCTAAGTAATGCAATCTGAACAAGTTAATATCTCTGGACTTCTTTTTTTCCTCTAGGACAGATTACCAAAAATGACTGATTTTCTTCACCCCTCCTTCCATCTATGCTTTTTGCCAAGAAACTCCACAGCGCCTTCTCACTCTGACTCTGGACATGACCATGTGGCCTGCTTTGGCCAACAAAATAAGGTACAAGTGATGATATGCCAGTTATGAGCCTAGGCCTCAAGAGGTCTGTATATTTCCATTTTTTCCCCTCACTTGTCCTTCTGCTACTGCCTTGAGAACATGACTGGAAATCTGCTGGAGGATGAGAAACAGGTGAAAGGGAGCCCAGGCACACCAGGTACTCCCATCAAAGTTACCCTACATCAGCCAAAATCCAGGGAACCTCAAGACATGTGAAAAATCCCAGCCAAGATCAGCAAAGCTGTCTTTGCCAAACCCCAGCTGACTCTAGACACATGAGGAATGAATGTTTATGCATATTGACATACACTACTGAGATTCTGTGGTTGGTTACTTACAGTATTACAGCAATAGACGACAACACACACACACACACACACACACAATGTAAGTTTGTTGCAAGAGCTAAGTGTGATACTATGCGTAATGAGTAACACACTATAATGTACAACATGAGAAATATACATCATCCTTGACTTACGATGGGGTTGCATCCTAACAAAAACCACCAGAAGTTGAAAATATCATAGATTGAAAAGGCATTTGAAACACCTACCCAACCAAACATCACAGCTTATCCTAGCCTACATTGAACGTGCTCAGAACACTTATGTTAACCTCCAGTTAGGCAAAATCATCTCACACAAGGCCTACTTTATAATAAAGCATGGACCGTCTCATGTAATTTACTGAGTCATGTCCTGAAAGTGAAAATCAGAATGGTTCTAAGTATATGGGTCATTTACTCCATGACGGTGTGGCTGATGGGGAATCGCGGCTCACTTCCCCTACCCAGCATCAGGACAAAGAATTATACTGCATACCACTGGCTCAAGAAAAGATCAAAATTCAAAATTTGAGTACTGCTTCTACTGGATGTATATGGCCTTTGTACCATCAAGTCAAAAAATCCTAGGTTGAACCACTGTTAAATTGGAGACTGTATAGTTATTATTATTTTTGACAGATTTCTACTTTCTAAAATACAATGACATTCTTAATATTACACCCAGATCACCAGCTTAAAGTTTTGGATGTTTCTAAGTGATTTACTCTCAAATTTACAGTCTCTTGTTTTACTCCCACAAGTGAATACTAACAACCACAGAATATGAATTTTACTGACTTACCTCTCAAAGACAAGGCAAACTAGCTTCCCATCTCTATTTTGGAGAGAAAAATATTGTGTGATGGAGCTCACAGTTGGTCTCACATAGAAAAAAATGCAATTAAATTAGGATTTTATGTTAATGTGTGCTGAGAAATTCCCAATGCCCCTCGAGATTGTTCTAGCCATAGAATAGTTAGTTCTTGAAAAAAATCACAAGGAACCAGCCTTGTAAAATCATCTTTGAGCGGGTACAAGGGCAAGCTTTAATTTAGCTCTGAGACTGGAGAAGAAACACAACTTGAGACGAGACAAAAAGGGTGATGTATAGTCTCCGTATTCATTCACCTCTGTTTGTGTAAGAGATTAAGAGAAACTTCAATGTAGCATTTTTCACCCATTTCTCATCCTTTGTCCTGTGAGCAGAAAAAGCCATTAACCTTGGCAAAAGCAAAGGTACAATGCTGTCAGCAATTAGGATAGCAAATACCATAGATAATCTTCACATACAATGATGTATGTAACCAACCAGATTCAGCCAATCGCATAAAGTCTCAAAATGTCAGGGATATGCGCCTCACAAAGTTATCATCCCTAGGCCAGCAGCATCAACATCACCTGGGAACTTGTTAGAAATGGAAATTCTTGGGCTCGACCCCCAACCTAGGGAATCAGAAACTCTGAGGTCAGCACTGGGCAATCTGCTTTTCACAAGTGCTCCAGGTGTTTCCAATGCCTGGTAGAGCTTCAGAACCACTCAGCTAGATAGAACCATGTTCACACCTGGAGATCGTTAAACTGCAGAGTCTCAGCCCCCATCCAGACTAAACTGGAATTCAAATTATCAAACAGTCTTCAGGTGATGGGCATGTACATTCAAGTTCGAGAAGTGCTCTACTTGTCAGGGGTTCCTGTTGTGGGCTAAACTGTGTTCCCTTCTCAAATTCATAGGTTCAAGTCCTAACCCCTAGTACCTCAGACTGACTGTAGTTGGAGACACGACCTTTACAGAAGTGATTAAGGCAAAATTAGGTCAAATGAGTGGGGCCTAATGTAATATGACTCGTGTCCTTTTAAGAGAAAATTAGGACACAGACAAGCACAGAGGAAAAACCACGTGAAAATAGCGGGAAGACAGGCATGGACGAGCCAAAAAGACATACCTCAGAAGACTGCCAACCCTGCCTACACCTTGATCTTGGACTTCCAGCCTCCAGAACCATGAGGGGGGATGGTACTGAAGTCACCTCGTCTGGGGTACTTTGTTATGGTAGCCTTAGCAAACTAATAGTTCCCAAACTCAGGTGCCTATTGGAATCATCTAGGGAATTTTTAAAATCCTGATACCTGGGTCCTGTTCCCAAGGTTCCAATTTAAGTAGTATGGGGAATCAGCCCTTAGTCTGGACTTTTAAAAAGCTTTCCAGGTGATTTTTTTTTAATCCAACAGAGTTTGAGAACCACTGAGGGTCTGCTTCATTCTTTTGACTGGTGAGAAATCTAAGACACAGGGTCCTTCAACTGTTAAATTTCAATCTCTTGACACTTGCTTAGCTGATGTCCCATCATTATGTCTCCAAACCTAGTGCTTCCATAAATCTTTCAGGGGTCCTACTGGGAGTCAAGAATCAAAGCCGGTGATAACCCATGCTCTCTTCATTTCATGCATCGACTTAAACATTTTTCCTGCTAGGATCGTCCCGAACATTTTTTTGTAGTAAGTCTTCCACAATACACATATAGGGAAGGCCCCCCAAAGAAAATCTGTTAACCTAAATTGTTAGTGCCCACTACCTCTCTGTTCTTGTTCCTCCTGTGAAGCTGCCCTCCAGGACACAGGTGCCAAACCACTAGTTTGTCATGCTAAACCCCTTCCACTGGTCCCTGGGAAGTTGTGAGGTTCCCAAACTCCACAGCCTGCTCACTAGACAACTATTTACTGAATGTTTATGCTGATCCAGGAATTGAAGGATCTGAACCGTACTTGATGGAACAGAGGAGTTCTCCGTGTGTGTGTGTGTGTGTGTGTGTGTGTGTTTCTACCCAGAGGCTCTAAAAGTTAACGTGGTCCACAAAAGTCATTATTTAGCACCCTTCAAACACCATATACCTTGGTGAGAACCCCTGGTCTGAATGTGCTTTTGCTACATTAATATTTTACTTAGACCAATCCTTAATACTGACCCTGGTCAAAAGAGAACCATTTTCATGACAGACTAGCACGCTTGTAAATTAGTCCCCCAAAGCCATTGCCAACCTCCCTCTCCCCAGTCTCCTTTCCACAACAGAAGCTGAAAAGCCTGATACTCACTTTCCTCGCCTCCTTCGTCACTAAGCAACGCTATATAGCCCCGCTCTGGCCAATGAAATACAAGAGAGTCTGTCGAGGAAAGGTATTTCTTCTCTGATAAGAGAAAGCTGCATGAAGGAAATTATTCTACCACTTTCCACTGCCTGTGTCCCGCCTGTGAATTTGGACTAAGGATATAATGTCTGACGCTGTTAGAGCCCTCTTGAAACTATGAGCGGAAGTCACTGACCCAGAACCCTGACATCACTGGGCCTCCAACAGTAGGGAGCACCTGTCAGGCTTTTTTTTTTTTTTTTTTAAGATTTTATTTATTTGACAGAGAGAAACACAGCCAGAGAGGGAACACAAGTAGGGGGAGTGAGAGAGGGAGAAGCAGGCTTCCCGCCGAGCAGGGAGCCGGATGTGGGACTCGATCCCGGGTCTCCGGGATCATGACCTGAGCCGAAGGCAGTCGCTTAACCAACTGAGCCACCCAGGTGCCCCGTGGCTTCTCTACTTCTTAATGCCACCTTTCATTGGCTTTTCTATTACTTGGAGAGGAAAAAAAATCACACTGTTTTTCATATATATCAGACTTATTTATTTAGAACATTGTGTGGTCTGAGAAGCCACACTTCGAGACCTATTGAGTTAGGAAAAATTTCTTCTAGGAATGAAGAAAAAGCACACCTGGGGGTGTTCAAGGAATGGCAAATGCAGTCTGCACTGGCGAATTCATTTATTCATTCATTCTTTTAACAGACCCCCATTTTAGAGGCTCCAGGCATATAAAAATGAAAAGAACCTTACCCTGCCTTCCAATAAATCTTCCTCTCTTGAGCGAGACTGGTATGTATAGCAAGAATTACAGGATGGTAAGCACTGAGACAGAAATATGAAGAGGAGAGGAGCCATGTTATCACGGAGGTGGGAAACCTCTCGGTTTGGAGGGGTTCCCCATAAGTTTTGGAAGACAGGATCATGGAAGTTTCCACTCCCCTCTAAAAAGTTACTCCTATGATCTGACGAAACACAAAGTTTTATTTTTCTTCCAACAAGGGGGGGGGTTTCTTTTCTAGAATCACAGACTGTAAACCAAATGACATTTCAGGAAAGAGTAATTTATGATTGGCCACTCAATCATTGCCAGAAAAGCTTCCCCACGCATCCTTTTCCCAACAAAATGGGATAAAGACAAGGTTTGGTAGGAGGGGAGTAAGTGCTTTCCTCCCATATCAGCAGGAATGGTTGTGTCGAACAGAATTGTGCTGTGAATTAAGACCACCTGTTAACATTGCAGCAAACCGAACATTGATAATAAAGCACTCAGCTGTCAAAAGGAGCCAGAAACATGCATTCTAAGAGATTCTTCTCTGCTGCTACTTTTAAGCAAAGATGAGAGCAATAATTAGTACCTATTTAATAATCACAGCAACACCTGCACTTAATGGTAGAGAGAAGAGGATGCAACCTCCCAGCCTCGGTTTTTCTAAAGGCAGTTGGTGGCAACAAAGCCCCCTCCCCCACACACACAAACACTGGTAGAGAAAACCTAACATGTAGCTTTGCATTGTTAAATCCTCGTAAGAAACCAAATAGGTCCTCATTGATTTTCTTGCAAGGGAAATAATAGGCTTTGAAGCATCTCTGAACATAAGCCCAGCAGGAGTCTCCTAAAATGTTCCTGGAATACATTAAAAATAAAATATTCAAGAGTCCTTAGTGAACTGTTTCCACATTATCGTGACATTGGCATTAATTGGGCCTCCGGAACATTTTGATTCAGTCGGTGGTGACGGGCTTGAGATGCGGTAACTGCAGTTACCTTACAGCTCTGGCACGTCCTGGGCTGGGGAGGGTTGTTCCAAGATCCCAACTCAGGCTCCACAGTGAGACATCTGCCACCTCGCCGCGAATGAGGAAACCACCTTGGCAAAGGATTCCAGCTCAGCCCTCTAGCTCTCCTGCCACCCCCCACCCCCAATCTCTAAGAATCACCCAGGAAGAAAGTGGGGGAGGAGGAAAACACGGGAAACAAATCAAACATTCCTAGCCCCATAAACGCCGCACCCGGACCTTTGAAGATATCTGGGAAATTAAGAATATGGCCCCAGAGTTTGGCTTGTTTGGGGGTCGGAGCCTGGATTTTATATCCTCTGTTGCGTTTTAAAAATCTAACTTTCTCTCTCCAATGGAGAGAACCAGAGGGAGGAAGCAAAGGCAGACAGAGACACAAGCTGGGAGACCCCCCGCAACACACACACACACATACAAACCGCCCGAGTCACCCAAGCCCGAGGCATCAAAAGACGAGAAACTTACCTGGCCCTCTCCTAGACGGAAAGGCGGCTGGTCGCGGAAGCCGAAGATGAAATGCGGACCCCAGGCGGGAGGCGAAGTCCGGCTCGGCACCCCGGGGAGCCGAGTGACTCACGCGCCGGGCGCCCGCCCCTCGCCGCGCGCCCCTCGCGCTCCGCGGCCCCCCAGGTACTGGGTCGGAGTGCTGGGAGGCGGGCTCCAGCCACCCCAGCCGCAGGGCCCGACGCCCGACGCCCCCAGGCGGCCGCGCCACAGCCCTCCAGCCAGAGCCGCGCCGGGCACAGCCCGCCCCTCAAGGCAACCACCAGCCGCGGCAGGACGCGTGCCTCCGGGGTGGGTCTCCCCTCTCCTCCGCCGCCCGCCACCCCGGGACCTACTGCCCCTAGGCTGCTCGTCTGAGCTCAACATACCTTCCACATGCCACCTGGACGAGGCACCCTCAAGGCCCTCCCTGAGGCTGGGCCCGCGGGCTCCGGGACGCACAATTAGCCAAGCGCAACCTTCTTCCCCCCCTATATACCCTCGATCTCCCCCTTGCGGTGGCGCCAGAACCCACCCAGCCTGGAGACAGGTGCGGCTGGTGCCTGGAGATCCCAGGTGCGTCCTTTTCCATTGGACTTCCCTCTCCCCGAACTCTTGCCTTGCAGGGACCTGTGCACCCAGGGCTGCTCATCTGACACACTTTCTACCTGCCAACTGGATTTGACAGCACCCAGACGCTCCCACAGTTAGTGTCTATGTCCAGGGTTGCCCCTACTGCCATTGAGAGCTAATGCCCAAATTATTCCCACCTGCTTGGAGTCCCCTACCTCGCCGAGGCGGCTTTAAGCCTCTCCTCTCTCAGATCCTCCAGGGCTCTAGAAGGGTGCAGTATGGATGATGGGACCCTGGTTCCAGGGGCACCTCCCATTCTCACTTAGGTTAGGAAGGGTAGCCAAGACCCTACACAAGTTTTATTTGGAACAGTCAAGGTGGAATAGAGTGCCAGGATTTGTAGAAGTAACATTTCCTGCAAATATGGTTGAGGAATCTGCTTTGGGACCTGAGAGCTTTCTGGTAGAGATCATCTTGTTCTGCTGGGGAGACGGGGGTGATGAGACCATGGTCTCCATCATATCCAACCAGGGAAGAAAAGCCTGTAGAATAAGAACCTGTTTGTTTCAGCAAAAGCGAAGGGATACAGAATTCAGAGAGAAAGGAACAAGAATAGGAAGAGAGTGGAGCATTTTCCATGCCTGAGGACAGCATTTCAGCAGCCACACTTTCTACAAGTGTGGTCAAGAGTGGAAGGTTAGCACCTATTTTGGAAAGTGGACTATCTCCCCCAACACACACTCCTTCTCACCTTCCCATTGCTTTGTTACCACCATTATAAACCTAGATCTTCCCCACAATTGGGAAGGCACTATGACATTCATTTTAATGTCCCAACAACCTAGCACACGGCCTGACGCTCAGTGGAATATAAATCTTTATTGAAAGCTCAAAGGTCTAACATCCAGGACCTCCCTACCCCTGCCTTCCATGCCTACCTCTATACTTTCCACCTTTTCCCATTTTGTTCCTTTTTCTTCCTTATCTATGCCCATTTTCCTAAATAATATCACCCCTCAGTTTCTCTACCTCTGTTCTCTAAGTCTATAAAGTCATGTTTTCCAATGATATTTCTTCTCTTTTTCTCAAGTCTTCCCTAGTCTGCATTCTCTCTTACTATCATATGTTCAAGTGTAATCTCAATGAAGTGCCTTTGTCGCTTTTATGTTCTAAGTTGTTAGGTACATGGATCAAAATTCTTACCTACCAAAAATCCTCCATGCCCTAAAATATGTGTATGTGTCCTAAACAGTCTGTCTTTTCATGCAAGGTGATCAACCAAAAGTATTTCCACAATCATATCTTCACCACCCACACAACTCATACTTACAGTGCACCTACTATGGAATGGGCATTGTGTTAGGACCTGGGTTTATAGAGAGGAATAAAGCAAAGTCACTACCATCAAGAACGCCACACACCAAGGAGCAGGCAAATGGGAGGAGGAGCAGACAATAAACAAAGTCATTCAACATTTTTGTAATAGGGATGTGTACAAGGTGCCGAGGGAATGAGGAGTGCACAGACCTCATTAGGGGAAGTGGGTGTGGGTGGGGGGGTGTAAAGAAACATTTCACCAGAAAATGACAATTAAGTCTTAAAAAAAAAGACTGAGTTTTCCAGGAAATAATAGGAGAAATACAGGCAAGATTAATAATTTACTATGGATTCTTATTTGTGTCTCCTTCATCTTGAGATCCACCATTCCTTAGGCATATAGTGTCTAAGACAGCTTCAGAGATAAGAGATGGCTGTCCTGATAGCTCCAGCAAAGGTGCAGGGATTGGCTGTCCTGGGTCATGGTTGGTCCATCCCTAAACCGAACAACATGGTCAAGGAGGAATTCTGATTGGCTGTCCTGGGTCAGGTGCCCATCCCTGAATCAATCACCATGGCCAGGTATATAGTGTATTCTGATTGGTTTTGCTGGGTTCTAATCATTATGACCAAGTAGGTAGCATATTCTGATTGGCTCTTCTGGGTCATGTGTCCATCCCAGAACCAGTCACCAAGGCCAGGTAGGTACTATATTCTGATTGGCTATCCTGGGTAACAATCACCGTGGCAAAGTAGGTGGTGTATTCTGATTAGCTGTCCTGGGTCATGTGTCCATCCCTGAACCAATCACCATGGCCAGGTAGGTACTGTATTCTGACTGGTCATCCTGGGTAATGTGTCCATCCTAGAACCAATCACCTTGGCCATGTAGGTAGCATATTCTAATTGGCTATCCTGGGTCATGTTTCTATCCCAGATTCAATCAGCATGGTCAGATGAGCAGTGTATTCTGATTGGCTGTCCTGGGTCATGCTTCCATCCCTGTTTGTTTCTTTGGATGAGGTGTTTATGATGAATAGAATCAGAGTCTTACCAGAGGAGGAAGGTATAGTTCCTAAAGCAAAAGATAACTAGGAAAAGTAACATGTCAACTACATATGTACAAGCACTTCCCTGAAAAAAAAAATCTCATTTTGCAAAATAACAACTAAAATTAGAAAAAGATAAGAGTTGCTGTAGATCACTCAGAGAACTTTTACAACTTTATTAGCAGAGCATTGATAAAATTTAAAAAATGAGTATTTCTGGCAATTACTTGAACAGTTCAGGCACACATCTTGGTATGGTTAGAAGCTGCCCCTGGGGATATTAAAAATGCAAGGAACCAATAGAAAATTCTGGCGTGGTAGAGCTGAGGTGTGGCAGATGGAAGCGGCATTCAAGACAGTAGGCTACAGTTAAGCTGGCCACAGGAGGAAATGCCATCTGGCTAAAGCAAGAACCATGCAAGACTGGGGTGTACTTTCTTGGGAAGAAAGTCCTGGGTGCAGACCCTTGCCTTTAATTTTTTTTTTAAATAAAACTTAACAGGCTCCTGACTGGGGTGTCTGGGTGGCTCAGTCAGTAAGTGTCTGCCTTCAATTGAGGTCATGATCTCAGAGTTCTGGGATCAAGCCCTGCATCAGGCTCTCCCTTTGTGCATGTATGTGCGTGTTCTCTCTTTCCCTCTCAAATAAATAAAATAGTTTTTTTTCAAAAAAGAGGCTTGTGACTATGCAGCAGGCAAGTTGAGTCCTTTTTCCTTTCACAATGAAGGTTATAATTATACTCTAACTCAACTTCCACATTATATTCACATTGTTCCCCTATTTGCAATTGCATATAAGTTAGTTGTTATGGGAAAATGTGTTCTAACAGGAGAGATAGTGTATATTTTTTATTAACGTTCAATATTTATCAAGCACCCGTGATCTAATCCAATCTTGTGTTTTTAAATTCCAATTATTTGCTAGAGACTCCCAAATTTATATCTCTGGTCTGAACATTGCCTCTGAATTCCAGACTTATCCAGGAAATTGCTTCACACCCTCACTTGGATGACTAATAGGAATCTGAAACTTGTACGAAATCCAACTCCTGGTATTTCCCCCACATCTTCTTTTTCTGAGGTCTTCCCTATCTTGTTTAATGGCAAATACACTCATATTGATAGTGAACCAAAAACCATTGCATCATTTTTTTACTTCTTTCTCATGCTCCACATGCAAGCCATTAGCAAATCCTGTCTATTCTACCTTCAAAACACATCTAGAATCGAACCACTCTCATAGCCTGCACTTCTACTATCCTTGCAACAATCACCATCATCTCTGCTGTGTCACTGCAAACAGCTCAACCCATCTCCCTGCTTCTGCCCTTGGTCCCCTAGAGTCTGTTCTTCCACAGTAGCTGGAATGATCCTTTACAAGTACAGTTCCAGAGATGTCATTCATCTGTTCAAAATCCTCCATTGTCTGTTTCCCTGAGTAAAGACCTGATTTTTACAAGGGCCCTCGATTTCCTCCATGATGTAGTCCAGGCCATAATTCTAAACCCAGCCTCTTCCACACTCTCCATGGCTCACTCTGTTCATCTTGACCTCCTTCCCATTCTGTCCCTACACCAGGCTGGTGCACTGACTGTTCCCTCTGCCTAGAACTCTCTTCCCTCAAATATCATCAGGGCTCACTCTCTCAACTCCATGTTTCTTCTCAAAGGTCCTCCATTCTTGAGGTCTTCCTCAATTGCCTGATTTAAAACAATGACTCTCCCACCAAACCCTCAGCCCTCCCTATCCAGCACTCCTGCTTTAGTTCCCTGTATAGTTCTTGTCCCATCTAACATAGTAAAATATTGTACTCATTTATTTTCTGTCTCCCTCTTGTTCAATATAAGCCCCATGAAAACATGCATTTTTGTATTATTCAATGTGTTATCCCTAGTGCCTAGAACACTATCTGGCATGTAGTAAATGCTCAATAAATATTTGTCTATATATTTGCCTACCAGGTGCCAAGAAGTATTCTAGGCATTAGGAACAAGGCCGTAAATAAAGGAGATAAGGCCTTTCCATTTTGTACATCGTGTGTGTGTAACTACCAGCTTCTAGAAAGCAGGATCTGTTTCAGTATCATTCAGCCTATTCTGTGGAAAAGCAAAGTTGTTATGCTTAAGAGAACAAATAATGTATATTATGCAATAAGGATTCCTCTACATACTTACTGATACTTATAAATTATATAAAGTCTGCTTGGTGTGTGCCTTGATTTTTTTTTTTTTTGAAATCTGAAAAGCTCGATTCATCATTAAGTGTGATTCCACTGAACCGTTTCTTCTCTGATAGATAGTTCTATAACACCTTGACGTTAAACTCTCACAAGTTGACTATAAATCTGTAAATCTGTTTTGTCATGGAAATATTCTACTCCTGTCAGTATCCAACATAAGAGCAAAGGCCTGGAAAGTAAAATTTCAATGAAATAACGTGATCGTAATTATGGAGTTAGCACACTGCTGTCATGGGGCAGCAGATAATTAAATGTTCTGCGATGGGGAGAGAGAATGTGTTATACGCTCAGAGGCGGGACTGTAACTGGTGGTTGGAGCGTATGGGCCAAAGGTTTGGGCAATTCTGCATTTCCAGCCCACTGACTGTGCCACCTTTAGGGGTAAGAGGCATCATGCTGGGATAGCTGGTGGGATGTGCTCCTCCTATACCTTCTCTCATCTTCTGGTTCACCTTTAGGCCTTTGACACCAAGGATGACCAGGAGAACAAAGACCATTGGGTTGCTTAAGGTCATTCCATATCCTCCCTCTAGGTACCAGGGAATGGTTTCTTACTAAACCAAATACTGGAGTGGAATCACCAAATGAGGAGGTATTGATTTTGTTCATATGAGTTTCATTATTCCTCTTGAAAATCTTTCAGTGTGCCAGCTGCTCCCACCAACATCAGGGTCTCCAGAGGCCCAGTGTTTCCTCATTAAAACTTTTTCATGGGCTTGAACAGTTGCGACAGTGTGGAAATTTAAATGAAAGCCCTACAACATTCCAGGGAAGAAAACAAATAGGAAGTATTGTAGAGAGAATCAATTATCTCTAGTAATAACAAGCAATACTCTATTCTTATTTAAGATCTTTACATGTATCTTTGATTTGCCTCTTATGATATGATGATATGATGAGGAAACTGAGGCTCAGAAAGTTTAAACACTTTGCCCATGGGCACATAGCCAGTTAGGGAAAGAGCCAGAAAGTTCTATTCTTCACAAGTTTGGTGCTTGTTATCAATTAGCCTTAGCCACAAACTGCTGCTCCAAGAGTCAGTGGCTTACAACCAGAATCATTTACTCTCATGTCTCTGTGGGCTAGATGAGAGTCAGCTGATTTAGGCTGAGCTCGGTTAGAGGTGACTCTGCTCCGTTGAGTCTGTTATGAGCTAGGACTATAAAGCCAGTGCCAGCAGGTCCGCTCTTCTTATGGTTAGGAGGGGGGTAGGACACAAGAGGAAACATGTTTCTTGTTAGGCTGAGAACTAGCATGGCATCATTTCCACCTCATTCCATTGACCCAATAAAGTCTCTTGGCTGAGATTACAGTTAAGGGACAGGAGAGTGTACCTGTCCAGGGAGGGCACTGCAAAATTATAAGGCTAAGAGCATCTATACAGGAAAGGATGAGGAATTGGAGTCACTGATATATTCCTCTGCAGGGTTCTTCCCCACTGCACCAGGCAACTTCTCCACACAGGCTTCTCATCTCCATTCTAGCTCCCTATGGCTGAGGCAACAGATGTCCATTCTGTCCTCAAACTAGAGCCAAAGGATGTAATCACAGCTGCCCCACCGCATTCCTCCTTGACAGTCTTTTCTGGGTTGTTAACTCAAACTATTATGTCATCTCTCCCGGGACACCTACCTCTAAAACACAGGGGAGTGGCCTTATCTAAGGTCGCTGCAAATCTACAACACAGAAACCCCTATGAATCAGAAGAATTGGAAAACTCATACAATGGGATTCATATACCCCAGCCATCAAGAGCAGGTCATTCTATGGGTGTGAACCATCCTCTCTGGACACTTACTCTCTGATGCCTCACTCTTTTCATTCATCCAACTCACGTGATCATTTTTTCTGTTGAGCACCTACTGTGGGTCAAGCATTGCATGAGGTACTTGAGATGTGATGATTAAGGAGAGTAGCCACAGGCTCTGCCCTCACGGAGGTGTATCCATGAATTCATGTCATGTTACACATGCTCACATTTGCTGGATTTATTGTATCTTCACAAGAATTTTAACCCCAAAGTGACCCTTGCTGTCATGTCTGGCCCTCATGGGTGAAGAAACACCTTCTGAGCAGGAAAGGTTTTCTGTAGTGTGTACATGACACCCCCTAGCCTCTCACTGATAGTAAGTTACTAGAATGAAACCTCTCTAACCACAGTGGAGGGCCTCAGGGGAAACCCTGCCTGGAAGGCGAGGGCCAGTTGATTATCCCAGGAGGCGATTTTGTGGATACTTAATGCTCTTCAGTGAATCCATATACAAGTATCTTTAAGTGCCTGCTAAGTGCTGGGTCCTGAAGGATTGTAGGCTCCGCTGGACAGTGGCCCAGGTTTGAGACCTCGCTCCACCCGTGTCCCCTCTGGCGTCTGTTTCCTCGCGTGTCAAAATGGAGATCATCAGAGTAATTGTTCATAGAGTTACTGTGAAGTTTAAATAAGATAATCTACATAAGTGCTTAGCACAGTGCTTGACACATCGTAGCTGCTGAATGAATGCTTGGCTGTCATTATCTGGTCCTATAAGCACAGCTGGGTAGAGGAAGGGTACAAAAGAAGTTGAACAAACTATTTCTGTCTCTGAGAAATGAATAATCCATTTCAGAAGAGAAGGCATATATTAAGCAACATGAAAGAAATCACAAGATGTTTATATTAGTTAAGGTTCTTATACTTGCAAGCAACAGAAATTAACTTAGCCTTACTGAAGAAAAAAGATAGCGTATAAGAGAAAATGCATAGTAATCATTCAGGGGTATTCCATAGGCTCAAAACCAAGTGTAACTCCTAAGCCTTAAACAGGCAAGAAGCAGGCCAACTCTAGAAATTCAGCAACTAGTACTGGGTGTGGATCCTGGGTCTCAAGTTCAACCAGGAGGATGACTTGAACTCCAACACCCCCCAATCTCTATGTTCTCTATGTTCCCAGTTTCAAATTTTCAATATGAGACCGGGCATGCCCCTGGGGCATGACTTCCTGCATGTTGAAAGTCTCTTCCTAGATTTGAATAGGGAACTCATAGACTGTTTGGCCTCCTCTGCCCTCTTTGCCCTCATCTCCTACAGTGCTCCAGACACTTGACCTTGTTTTTCTTCAAAACAGGGGCACACTATGCCTCGGGAACCTCCTACTTGCCATTTTCTTCTCTTAAATAATCCCAAAAATCACTAACCTCCTTCAAATATTTACTCAAATGTTATCTGCTCAGGGAAGCCTTATTTAACATCACAACACATCTCCCCCCACATACACACACATACCCATGCACGTGAACACTTCTATTCCCTACTTCTCCACTCTATTTTTCTCTGAAGTATTTATAACCTTCAGTACCAGTTAGCTACTTCTGCATAACAAAACACTGCACACATAGTAGCTGAAAACAACAAGCATTTTATTTAACTCAGGATACCGAGCGCTGGCTGCGCAGGTCTTCTGGCCTCAACCAATTCAGCTGAATGATCCACTAGTGGCTGGCAGGCTGAGAAAACTCTGTTCTCTTCCATGTAGCTTTGTCACCTTCCAGCAATCTTCCTTGGATTCATTCAACGTAGCGGTCTCAAGGTAAGAGCAGTAAGGGAGTAAAGCCCCAGAGAGCTAGCGCTTTTCTAACCTTGCTTGCATTTGTGTCTCATTTGCTAACGTCCTATTGGCCAAAGCGAGCCACATGGCCAGCCTTGGTTTAAGACACTGAGAAACAGATTCCAATTCTTGGTAAGAAATGCTGCAAAGTCCCACCACAAAATAACATGGGGAAAAGGTGTACAAACAGGGCTGAGAGGTATTTGTGGCCATGCTTGCAATCTACCACATCTTCTAACATAGCATGTCATTTAGTGATTTCTTTGGCTGATTGTAAAAATGACTTGCCATTCATTCCTGGATCCCTGCCACAAGAATGATGGTCTTTCCATCAGTTACCACATTTGTATGTTACAGCTTCTTTGCAGTCTTTTAACTGTTTTAATAGCACAATATACTAACTACCCTAGCAACTGCACAGACGAAATCAACATCCCACATGAACATTTAAACGAATGCAAATCAACCTAATGGCCTCTCCTGGAGGGAGCATTATCATGCAATGAACATTTTCTCTAACTGATATTATATATACAGATGAGATTTTAATTTTGATATACTTTCACATGGACATATTTTCAGTTCGATGCAAACCTACTTATAGTATATCATTAAGGCTGAATCAGTCTGTTTTCTAGTGTGTGTACTCCCGCACCCCACACCAGCCTCATCATGGAGTACCTTATTTTAAGGATGGGGACATGATGGCTTTCCCTTCTCCACCCATCCTCCACCTTCTCACTTTCCTTGATATCATCCTAGACTTTTTAAAGATATTATAAAGGCACAGTACTGTCATTACTATTTATAAACTCACTTGAAGAAAAGGAGGGAGGAAATGAGGGAACCAGGGAGTGGGGAAAGGTAGAATTAATTGAACACTTGCTCTGTGCCAGGCATGAAAACCCTAGACTAGTCCTCTGCAGTAGATGTTACTGTACCCATCTTACAGCTAAGGAAACAAAGGCATGAAGAGTTTAAGAAATTTTCCAAATGTTATAGAATTACTAAATGGCACACCTAGTATCGAACTAGGTATATGGGAACAAAACTTTTCTCAAACCTTAGCAAAGACGGACTGGAGCCCAGGTTGTGAACTTTTTGAGGACGTCATTAACAACCTCTGCTGGAAAGTCTTTACATTTCTGACAAAAATGTTTGGGTGTTCTTCTAAATGTTGATGAGATTTAGAGCCCTGTCTGGGAAGTGATATTTATGCTTGCAAAGCATTAATCACACAGTCAACCATCTTTCTTGTCGGTGTCCTAGAACTAGACCTTCTTTCTATTACCTAGTTTAACATCGAGGTCTAACCACACTCTCGTCCTATTCATAGATCTCTTTCGATGGCGCTCTCATATTGCTGGGAGAAGTGTAAATGTGTACAACCACTCTGGAAAACTTTTTGGCAATATTTCTAAAAGCTATGCTTATGCAAACCCTTTGACCCAGCAATTCTGGTCTTGGGTATGTACCTAAGAGAAAGTAGTACACGTTCCACCAAAAGCCTCATACAAGAAGGGTCACAACTGCATTCTTTCTTTTTTCTTAATTTAATATTTTTATTTTAACTAATCTCCACACCCACCATGGCGCTCAAACTAATGACCCTGAGATCAAGTCATATATGTGCTCTTCTGACTGAGCCAGGCAGGTAGCCCCACAATATTATTTCTAATCACCAAACACCGGAAGCAATTCTAATGTTTAAGAACACAGAAAGAGACAAGTAAGTGGTGGTGTATTCATACACTGGAATACCACACAGCAATAAAAACAAATGAACTACTGCTACATACACATACACACACACACACACACACATACACACACACAACATGGGTGATGCTCACAGGCATTTTTTTGTGGAGCAAAAGAAAGCTGGCACAAAACAGAATATATGCTATAATTTCATTTACATGAAGTTCAAGAGCAGGCAAGATTCATCCATGGTGATCTGCATGAGATAAAGCAGCATTGATAGGGAAAACATGCTGGGAATGTTCTGTACCATGATCTGGATTGTGGTCACACAACTGTAAAAATTTGAATTTAACTGTGTGCATGTTATACTTCGAAAAAATAATTTAAAGAATCCTATTCCAGAAAGATTCTTCACCTTTACTTGCCATGTTGCTCGGTGAGACAGGAATCTCCCTGTCCCACCTGTCTATGTTTCCCTACAGTTCCACCTCAATGCGATGCCCATTGAGGGGCTGTTGAATTAAACCCCAACAGAAGTTGCTTCACAAACTGCACTCACTTTCTATCTCTCCAAAGAGATGAATGATTTGGGGTAAGTTTAGCATGCATATGGCTCCCTAAGCATTCCTGGCTCTTAGATTCCCTTTCTCTTGCATCTACCAGATGTTCAGAAAGTGTAAGGTGATGTTAACAGCCACAAAAGTGTCACCAGCAAGCCCACAAGCAATAGAGAGAACCATGCCATTCTTCTTTATAAGTAATCCTGTGATATTGGCCTTAAAACATATACTCATAGCAAGTTCTTTGGATTATTCAAGTATGCACACACATATGCATGTAAATCTCAGATACATATGAGATATATTTGCATACCATGCAATTCGCCCATCTAAAGTATACTATTTAATGGTATTTAGTATACTCAAAGAGTTGCACAACTGTCACCACAATCAATTATAGAATATCTTCATCACTCCACAAAGAGACCCCATATCCATTAGCACTCACTCCACATTTCCCCCCAATCCTTTAGTTCTAAGCAACCAATACTCTCTTGCTGTCCCTACAGAATTGCCAATTCCGGGTGTTTCCTAAATGAGATCATATAATATGTGGTCTTCTGTGACTGGCTTTTCTTGCTTAGCATTGTGCTTGCTGTGTTTACAGCGCAGGTCATAAAGGGTGTCGGTACTTTATTCATTTACAGTTGACCCTTGAACAGTCTGAGGGTGAGGGACACCAACCCCTACACAGCTGAAAATCTGTGTGTAACTTTTGACTTTTGACTCCCCTGTAAGAGCCTACTGTTGAGCCTTACCAATAACATAAACACAATCAACACATTTTTCAAGTTATATGCATTATATGCAATATTTTTACAATAAAAAATGTTATTAAGAAAACTATAAAAGAAAATACATTTCTAGTACTGTACTGTATAGGGAAGAGTTCAAACCCATGTGGCTCAAAAATCAGCTGTATTTTGCTTGGCCTAATACTATTCCATTGTCTGAACATACCACAATTTATTTATCTATTTATCAGCTGATGGACATTTTAGTTGGTTCCTCTTTTTGGCTGCTCTGAATAATGCTCCTATGAACATTTATGTACATGTCTCTGTGTAGACATACGTTTTCATTTTTCCGGGGTATATACCCAGGAGTAGAATCCTTGGATCATATGATAATTGTATGTTTCACCAACCTTTGAGAGTTCCAATTTCTCCATATCCATATCAGCACTTGTTATTATTTGGTTGGGTTTTTTTAATTATAGCTAACCTAGTGAGTATGAAGTGGTATCTCATTGTGGTTTTGATTTGCATTTCCCTAATGATTAGTGATGAGTGTCTTTCCGTGTGCTTATTGGTCATGCAATATCTTCTTTGGAGAAATATCTATTTAAGTCCTTTGGCCATTTTTAATTGGAGTGTGTCTGGATGATTCTTACACAGAGCAAAATCAAAAAACAAAAGCTAAGAAGACATGTGATTTCCCTTTAATTTTCCCTCAGAACAACAAGACCAATATACAAATAACGGGTTTGGGGATATCAGGCAGGCAACAGTGTAACATCGTGAAGATAAAACAACACAGGAAAATATTCTCAGTGAAGTATAATTATGATATATTTTTACCTATTTGGAAAACAAGTTAATTCCAGTTGTGTAAGATGGCACGTTTACCTCAAACATTAGCAGCATTCCATCTATTTGATTTTCTTTCAGCTAAAAACCAAGGAGCTGTTAAATTGCCAGGAGGCGTTCATTTCATCAGAACTGACATTAAAGCACCCAAGAGAAGTTTAAGCAATTCTTTTCCACTGGGTGGGCTATTATCAGGGAAATTGCACCCTGCTTCTCAATATTTCTAATAAAGACTCTTTTCTGATTATCCCCCAGTAGCAGCCCCTCCACATCCAGGAATTACTTGGCTTCCTATGACCTCATGATGAAAACAGAAAGCCTATGTAGCACCTAAAAATTTCTCTAGGATTAGTAATATCTGTTGTGAAAGAGTCAGCTTAATTTTTTCTTTCTTTTTTCTGTTTTGCTTTGCTTCTGTTTTGGTTTAGTTTTGTACGAACCTAGAGAAGTGGCCCCACTGCACTGCTCGGTAGACTGGCCCGAACTCCCAAACCTGAAAGAGCGGTGGCCGCTAAGTGGAATCCTGCTAAACAGTCTGAACAAAGCAAAGACAAAGGCTGCAATGTAAAGTTCAATGGGCCTGATGATCTGTCATCGACCCACAGTGTTTTCAGGTCACTTCGGGTTCCTGTTATGACTTCTGCAGGGACAGTCCCTTTGCTCAGTGCTCTTTGTTGCTGTGGTCATTATCCTCTGCCAGCCCAATGTTTTCCCTTTATATCTTTTTTAGATTATTTATTTATTTGTTTGTTTATTTCAGAGAGAGGGACACAGACAGAGAGAGCAGAGGGAGAGAGAGAGGGAGAGAATCCCAAGCAGACTCCGTACTGAGTGTGGAGTCCGATGTGGGGCTCCATCTCATGACCCCAAGATCATAACCTGAGCTGAAATCAAAAGTCAGACGCTTAACGGACTGAGCCACCCAGGCGCCCCATGACGTTTCTCCTTTATCATCTGGGGCATCTAAGTTTCCCTTGATGCAGCATTAATAAAAGCAGCAGGCATATGTCCTCTTCAATCTTGCTTGTAACTCCAGTTACGGAACCCACAATCCTTGCAATAAAGTGTCTGATTAGAGACTTTTCACTTCTCAAGGCCTCCCAATTTATGGTATCTTTGTTTCTGAAAGCTAAAGAAAGTCACTGTGGAGTAAGGGCAAGGAACACCATTCCCTGTTCTTTCTAAGGCCTTAGAGTCAAAGTAGTTAGAGTGTCAATTTAAGAGGGTCAGACCTGACTTCAAGCCCAGATCTGCTCCTTCACTGGCTGTGATGCTTTTGGTGGGTTTATTTGACAAGTTCTATATTTCAGTCTTCAGAATCTTAAGCAGGAAGGGAATTTAAATGAATGTTAAAAGCACATAGAATGGGGGAGCCTGGGTGGCTCAGTTGGTTAGGTGTCTGCCTTCGGCTCAGGTCATGATCCCAGAGACCCCCGGGATCGAGTCCCACATCGGGCTCCGTGCTCGGCGGGAAGCCTGCTTCTCCCTCTCTCACTCCCCCTGCTTGTGTTCCCTCTCTGGCTGTGTTTCTCTCTGTCAAATAAATAAATAAAATCTTTATTTAAAAAAAAAGCACAGAGAATGAGCTTTGAAGGGGTTAGATGAGTCTCTAAGCTGAGCTTCCAGTAATACTCCCAGGGCACGTGGCAGGGCGATCGTCATCAAACACCTAGGCGAGTCTTCTGTCCTGACGTTCATGGTACCCTCACTTTGTCCCTTTTGTTCCAGTTGCTCAAGTAAGTACTTACAATTTTGGATGCCAGCTGTCAAATGGGAGATCATCAGATGTTTCCATAGTAAATGGTTACTATAAGCATAACAATTAAGTCCTGTGCTTGGGGGGAGTAAGATGGATAAGCAGAAATGGATGGAATAAACAATGGATGAGACACTAGGAAAACCGAATTCCATGTCCAGATCTGCCACCTTATTCTCTGTGGGAGGCACTGGACCTCAGAGAGGTCTGACCTCAATAACCTCCTCCATAAAATGAAGGAATTGGCCCCATTACTAAAGCCAGTTCTTATATATACATCACTAAAATTGGTTCCTGTCATAGCTGAAAACAAGATTCAAGGTGTTTGTGGAAAATTATTAGCTCAGCCCTGTGCTCTCTCCTTCCTCTCCCAGTTCAGCTCTTTTAGGGGAAAAGTGCGCTAATTACAGAGGGTTTATCTCTCCCTCTAAACTAGAGTATTCAGGCTGCACTTTTTGAATGGTGAAAAGTTGGCATCCCCAACTTGTTGAGAAAGATGGCACTTATTTTAAAAATGGGACAGTCAATGTGTATTTGCTCTTAATATTTTTACAAAAATTTGAGCTGAAATACCTTTTATTCCCCTCTAGCTCATAAGCTCCTTGAGGGCATCTTTGTGCTTATTTTAGGCTTAGTGGCACATGATATATAGTAGGTATTCAATATGATTACACAAAGATGTGCAATGATCAAAAAATGAGAAATAGATACATCATTTAAGAATGACTTTATTTAATGTCAATTAAAAATAAAAATAATTATATAATTTAATATTCCTTCCTGCCAGAAGGCAGATGCCCAACATCATATTTTTTATCTGCCCAGCATTTTCCAGCTATGTTCAATGCATAGAAGCACTACTTATTCTTATCATCAAGTGCCACAAATTCATCCATAACCCTGTAATGGCTTTTCTGATCTCCTGTGGAAAATGCTGCTAAAAACACACGCCCACCATTTTTATTTTTTTGTGAGGAGGAAGCAAACAGTTTAACATCCGTTACCCTGGGAATATGTTTACTTCTGGCTTTTTTGTTCTTGGTTCTAAGATAAATTTAAAAGATAAAATGTTTGGAAAAAACACTCATTTAGTATGAGTTAGATATGCATAAGACATTTCTCTGACCATATCACATCGTCCAAACATCTTCATGATCCTTAAATGTAGAAAGAGAAAACAGCACACATGGATATTTACTCTGCAAGCAAATACCCAAGGTAAGTATTGCATCTAGTCACTGGTTGTATCTTTTCTTGCCTTAGGGGTCTCTACTGAGCCCTAAATTGTAGAATTTGACATATTAGTAGAAAAAAGTACCTATAGACTTTTGACTTTGAAACAAGACTCACCTTTTTTTTATGCCAAACTTTGTGGGGTTTTTTTGTTTTTTTGTTTTTTTGTTTTTTTAAGACTCACCTTTTATAAGAACTGCTTTCAGGAAGGAAGAAGTCAGAGGCTAGCTACCTCCAATTTCTAATTCCTTAGCAAACCAAAAGTACAGACTTATTTTATATCTGAGTATACTCACTATTTAAATTTGGATTTCCTTAAAAGTGGAGCTGGGTATGAAGTTCTCCCCCGGGCATATTTTGGGTTTTAGGTACATTCTTAAATCCTCTATCATTGTTCTTGTCCTCTGTGATTCCTCATTGTTTCTGGAGGTACAAAGGGCTCACTTTCTTGTTTTCCAGAACATTTGTGGGTTTACTTATATTTTTGTATATATTCTTTTGCACTTTCTAGGAACTGGACACAGTTCCTAGAGGGTAGACGTTTCTTTTATGTGCTCGGTCTACAATAATAAATTGAAATTGCTAATTTTTACTAAATCTGTGATGGTAAACTATGCAAGCACTAAAATCTCTGTTTTGAGTTTACTACCATCTCTGCTAAGAGTGGATCTCAGTTCTAGAAACCTGTCCAGAGCTAGCCCTTATACATCAAAACAGTCTGCAGCAGAATTTGCTACCTGCCATGGATAATGAGTATCACGTTTCCATTCTTCTTCTTCCGAGAATGGGAGCTTTTTTTAAAAAAGATTTTATTTATTTATTTGACAGAGAGAGATCACAAGCAGGCAGAGAGGCAGGCAGAGAGAGGAGGAAGCAGGCTCCCTGCCAAGCAGACAGCCTGACGTGGGCCTTGATCCCAGGACCCTGAGCTGAAAGCAGAGGCTCTAATCCACTGAGCCACTCAGGCGCCCCCAATATTCATTCTTTCTTTTTATTTTTAGTACTAGAACTCTCCTTCTCTTAAACTATGTAGCCACTTGGCTCAAGACATTTCCCAGGCCCCCTTGCAGCTAGTTGTGGTGATGATGGACTGCGTGCAGCTCTCAGGTCATACCCTTAAAAGAAAGATGTCTGGGCCCTACTTCATATTCGCTTTTTCACCCATGGGTTAATACAGACGTGGTGATGTTGTGTCTCCTTTGACTCCGAGGATAAGGAAAACAACCAAGGGGCTGGTAGAGCAACAGGAAGAAAGATATGTGAGTCTCGTGTTAACCCTGTTCATGAGGGCTTCTTTATCCTTCTATTCTATTGATCAGCTTGGACTTTCATATGGAAGAGAAATAAACTTTCCTTCTTGTTAAAGCCCTTATTACTTAGTTTTTTGCTAAAACAGCTGAGTCAACATGCACGGGCTGCTTCTGTAATAATTCCAGTCATCTCAAATAAGATACTAATTAATGCCTTTGCTGGAAAGCCTCCTCCTCTTTCAAAATTAGTTGATTATAAGTAATCAGCTTATTGAAACATTTTATGGACAATACGTTTTTTTAATTGAGAGGCATGATCCTTATGCAATCTCATACTTCTTCTCAAAATTGGTTTTAATTGCTTGATAAATATAATTGTGGGGAAAATTACAGTTTTTTATGTTGCTAAAGGTTTTCAGATAGTATGCTATCTCTGCATTTCAGTTTGGAAAGTTTCTACTGATTTGTGTCGCAGCTCACTGATTCTGTCCCTGGTCACGTCCAATCTACTGACAAGCCCATCAAAGGAATTTCTCATTTCTATTACAATGTGTTTGATTTCTAGCACGCTTTTTACTCTTTCTTAGTCTTGCCACCTCTCCGATTATTCATCTCCTCTTGGATGTTGTCTATTTTATCCATCATATAGCCTTTAACAAATTAATCGTAGTTATTTTAAATCCACTGTCTGATCATTCACAAATCTGTGTCAGAACCAAGTAGGGTTCTGATGTTTGTTTTGTCTGTTAACATACTGTGAATGTTCTTCTTGAAAGCCAGACATACTAAATGGATAAAGGAAACTGGTAAATAAGCCTTTTGCATGCGGTTCCATATCATTCTGGCTAGGAGTTAATCTGGCTCTGTTTACTACTTTGCTGTACCTGTAGAGACCAGAGGCTTCAAATTCCTCCAGTGTCCCTGTTTTTATCTCCCTCGTTGACTTTAGGCTTCCCTAGGTACTTCTCCTCCAGAGAGCATCTCCTTCTTGCTGCTGTTTTGTCTGAAATCCACCATTATTATACTGGAGCCCTCATGGTATGGTAGTAAAGTGTTGATGGGTGAGAGAATTCTGTAAGCCAATGAAATCTCAACTGTAATGGGCCCATGTCCTTGGGCTGTGACATTCACAAGCATTTCTTAGCTTTATTTTCTACCTTGTAGGCAAGAAAGGAAGACTAGATTGGAATGGAGTAGGAAAATGCCCTTCCTCAAAGTGGGATAAGACTCTGGTAAAGTCATTACCCCCAGGAGAGTAGGCCTTTGTCATAGAGAATGCTCTTCTTCTTCAGCTCTCCAACATGAGAACCTGATGGGGTTCTTGGAGGTGAATCCCCAAAAAGTATGGGCCCCCCACAAGACGACATCACCCAGAGGTTTCTCCCTTTCATCCTGGTCCTCACTCAGCCTCCAGAAATTCCTCCAAATTACTATATAAATGTTCTTACTGGTTTATATCTCTAGCCACATCTACTCTAGATAAACAGATCTCAGCTGTGACGCTGGATTTACCCCTTTCTCTGGATGTGGGGTGGTGGTTTCCCTGCAACCTCAGTTCTCTGTGGGGTCCAAGAAAAATCACTGATTTTTTTATTTCAGCTTTTTCTAGTCATAAGGATGAGAATGGCAATGTCCAAAGCTCTTTACATGTTGAAGCTGAAACCAGGGGTCCAACAGTACACTATCTTAACTTTTAATAATATGTTTGAGTACAATGTAGAATTTGAATGGAAATTGCAAATGATTTCATTTCAAACTTAGATCTGGTCAAAATGATTCTTTAATAATAGGAACCTGGGGTCTGCTGGGAAGCCATTCATATAAATGTCTGAGTGGTAGACAGAGTCTAGCGCCTCAAAATCATGCTACAAAGAGGGGAATCTTCTGGTCCAAGGAACAGGGCTGACTTGACCACAATTACCCAACAAATTCTTGGCCTATTTCTGTGGATATCAAATGAATTTGGATTTTACCTGAGACTAAGCAAATGATTTCTAGTGATATATGAAGGGGTATTCATGATCTCTTCAAAATCTGAGTATATAGGAATGGGGAAAGGGGCAAGAAACCAAATGGGCATCCACAGTGCAGGACCATAAAAATCAGTGGAATCAAGGAAGACGTACTCTGGAAAACACTCAGACACCAAGTAACTGACTAATCAAGACTTACATAAAGTGAGTAATGGTAGCCACAGAACAATCTCAGATCCCACCATGTGGACCAAGGTTGTGGACTCAGTAATGTGACCCTGAGCTGGGGAAAATCTCAGTCCCCAGAGGATCCAAGATGTTCCAGTTCTTTTGGAATGAGCAGCCTGTGTTAGTATCTCAGTCAACTGTTGACTTATATGACTTCACTGCCCTGGACTTATTTGTTCAATATTCCCTTCACAGCCATATGCCATGAGCACTGTTGGTTTCTCTTTCCGTGTCTAGCAAATGATCCAAATCTATTTCCACCCACATGTCCTCTCTTGTACTCTGAAAGTGGGATAGCTCTTTTAAAGAGAACCTGTCAGTGCTAATTAGGGAGGAAAGCCTATGTGGCAATGTGTAGGTTTAAAAGACAAGAAAATCCCCCATGGAGGTTCTGGAGAACACTTTGGATACACTGACAAGTTAATGAAAAGCTTGATTCAGTGACTTTTTTTTTTAACACACTTGCATGGAAAGTACCACTGGAGATAAAGTGACTTTCAAGGGAACAACTGTTTCACTGAACTCTGTGAAGAGCTATTATTGGTCTTCAATCTCCTCTGTTTCATGACTCCTGAAGTAATGCATCAAAGACAATCTGTGAGGGAGTTGGGTTCCCACTCTTGTTCCACAACCTGACAACAGTTTCTTTGTGGCATTTGGGAGCATCATTGTTAGAGAAACTCACTCACCCAGTGAAAGCAGGCCAAGTGTTCATTTACCCTTTCCTAAACCTGTGTTCGCACAGAGCTAACTTGGAGAGGGAGCAAGAGGAAAGGGGAAGAGGAAGGCAGAGAAGGAGCCACATTGACACAGATGGATGTGTGTCCGCTCTGACTGGAGAACAGTCAGGAGAACATTTGGTAGTCACAGCTTTGAGAACGCCACGTTTGATATTGTTTGTGTCAGATGTGTGAAGGATCACTGGGTTTACAAAAAGTTCTCTCCCCTATTCTCAGTGCTCTTGTGCAAATAGCAGAAAGTTCTGTCTGCCTGAGCTTCACCAGCGTTCTAACAAGTAGCTTAATAAATCGGGCACATGAGAGCCAAGCAACTCAACAGCGAATCTGTACATATTACCTGGCTGGCGAGATGAGAGTAAAGGTATTAAAGGAATGGCAAAAGAGCTCAGTATCCACAGTAGCTACTGGAGTTGGCAATTCAACCTAGAAACAGAGAACTCTTCAAACGTCTCAGTGGCTTATGTCCATTCACATTTATGACTACCACCTATGGCCATTTCAAATCATCCCATCTCAGTTATCTAAGCCCCTTAGGCAAACTGTAAGCACTTATGCTTATTTCCATGAAGTAGATATAGTCAGACTTACCATGGTCATGAGTTTCAACGAATAACCCAACAAAATAAACAGCATGGTAGACTCAGAGCAAAAATGGTTCCAGTCCTCCCCCTCCTGTGTCTGCGCCCCTTGAAGACATGGAGTCCTTCCCTTTATCTTTTGAATGTGGGCCAACTCGTGACTTGCTTTAGCCAACACAATGCAGAAGTGATATTGTTCTGAATCTGAGCCTAGGTGGCAAGAAACCTTGCACTTTTTTTTTAAAGATTTTATTTATTTATTTGACAGAGAGAGAGATCACAAGTAGGCAGAGAGGCAGGCAGAGAGAGAGGAGGAAACAGGCTCCCTGCTGAGCAGAGAGGGACCGTGGGATCACGACCTGAGCCGAAGGCAGAGGCTTTAACCCACTGAGCCACCCAGGCGCCTGAAACCTTGCACTTCTGCTTTCTCTCTTGGACTCATTCCTCTATATGAGAATAAGTCCCAGCTCATCTGACGGAAGGGGAGAGGCACAAGGAGCAGGGCCTCGTCATCCCACCTGAGACTACCCTAGAACAGACAGCTGACCAGAGACATATAAATGAGGAAAGCTGAAATACACTGAGCTCAGCCCACATCAGCAAGGTCATCAAACCAATCAACATATTTCCAAAAAATTATCGACAGTTATCATTTCAGGAATAAAATTTAACAGTAGTTAATTGACACGATTGGTGAATATTAACTTTCTCTTGGACTTGCTGTTTGATTTTCTGTGGACTCACCCTGAATTCTTGCAGGATATAAGTATGTGCCACGGTATTTATTTTCTTTACTGATATAATATACAGAAAGGGATATTAATTTCTTTATGAACAATGTTAATTTTCTTTCACCTTCTCAATTTGAGGAAGCTTTACCCTCGTGGGTGCTTCAATGACCATTCTCATTCCTTAAATTCCTTCACGCCGGAAATTTTACCCTCCAATAGCACTAGCCTTTTCATATTTTTCACCACGTCCGATATTCAAGTTTGTTAAAAGTTTCTGTCTTTGGTTCCTCCGTTTTCCTGCATTATGTCAGCTCCTTCTTGATCTTACTTCTGTAGCAGACACTATACATGGCTTCAATTTCAATACCAACCCCCCCCTCCCTGAGCAGTACATAGGGATGTACAATGGAGGCTGGAAAATCGAGACCTTGAATTTCTGGTCGCCTTTGCAGGGAGGGGTGAAATGTGACACTGTTCTGTCTGAAGAGGTTAGGGGAAATCATAGTGGAAGGCTTCCTTTCCTGAAGAAAGCTTCATTAAGAGAAAGCCCTTGACTCCCTCCACCTTCCTTCCTCCAGCTTAGATGAGATGAGGCAATTGTTCAGTAACTACACTGCGCCAACAAAGATCACAGCCACGTGACAGGGATGACAAAAAAGAAAGATATGTTGATGTTACGATGATGACACTGGAGTGACATGACCCTAGGGTCCATTCTTCAGGATTTCTGTTGTATGTGAAAAACCATCTCTTACTCACCAAGGGTTTCTGGTGCTCATGGCTATATCACACAGCTGTACTGATATGACTTCTTTTCCTATTTGGTCCTTACATCCTCAGTATACCTTGCTTTCTATCATACTGCCCTACGCTGCCCTGCCGCATTCCAAACTAGAGTCCCTCCAACTGCCCACCTACCCCTTGACCTGAATTACAAACCTATCTAGAGAAATCATGCAAGTATGTATTCTTACCAATACAAACTTAGCTTCAGCTTTAGTTGGTCAAATATCCTGAGTTTTACTCCATACTGGAGTAATTCTTCCCTCTCTTCACCTAATAGCAACAATTAAGGTCTATCACTCTTCTCACTGTTTGTGACAGGACTTCTCAAAGTCCCTGGAGAAATACCATTTTGTATTTACATAGAAGCCATATTATGGGAACTCCTTGTGTCACTTTTCTTCCTCTTCTCTATTCTTTCCTGGAAACATCTTTATCCCAACCCTTATTTCTCTCTTTCCAGCTCAGTGAATAAGTACACTATTTTTTTTAAGTAGGCCCCACACTTAATGTGGAGCCCAATGTGGGACTTGAACTCATAACCCTGAGATTGAGACATCAGCTGAGACCAACAGTCAGATGCTTAACTGACTGAGCTACCCAGGCGCCCCTCACTGTCCCTTTTTCTAACCAAGGCCGTTTCCTCTTTGCCTTAGGGATCATCTCCTACTTTCTCAGGGATCACTCTGCATATGCCATTCCCTCTTTCTCCTGTGTTTTCAACCACTCCCTCTTTGCTGGTTCTGTCTCCTGAGCATACAAAAGTACTTGCATCTCCACTATCTTCAGCTAACACTCTTTCCCTTTATCCATATTCCTCTAGCTGTTGCCATCTATCTCTTCACACTGCATTGCCCATCTATTGGCACAAAAATGAAATCCTCTGCAGTTGTGGTTCTGACCCCATCACTTCATTGAAACAGCTCTGATTAAAATCAGCAGAATCCTTCTAATTGAATAATGCAATTCATAATTCTTTCCTGGCATTCCACACCACTAATCACTCTCTTTGAAACTGTGCATCAGTCAGCTACTGCTGCATAACAATGTACTCCAAAAGTTAGTGGTTTAAAACAACAATCAATGACTGTTCAACATAAGTGTGCATATCAGATGGAGGTTGGCTGGATCTTGGCCAGGCTTAACTAGTGGTGGCTTATCCTGCTGTGTCCAGTGAGCTACCCAGACTAGTCCTTTTCCTAGCAGAGATGCAAGAGCATAGGCCCTCTTGTGCAAGCTGCTTTTCAAATCTGTTTGTGTCACATTTGCTAACATTCCACTGGGTAAGGTATGTCATGTGATCAAGCCTAGAGTCAGAGTGGGAGGGTGCTGGAAATTTGCATAATACTAGGAGTACCTATAAGGAGGGTGAAAAATTAGTCATTAGTGTAATTTATCTACTCTACCTGTGGATTTTTTTCAGTGTGTGATATCAGTTCTATAACTGCTTTTTTTCTCTGCCTTTTTTGGGGACTCTTCTGATGCCCACCCCTTGGATGTGAGTGTTTCCTTGTATTTCATCCTCAGTGCTCCTTTTGCTCCTCACTCCATGTATTCCCCCCCCCACCGTATTCAGGAGTCCTACTTTTATATCTCCACATGTACCCTTTCTCTAGCCAAATGGAAGCATTTTCAGTCTTCCACATGAATTGTACTTTTTCATGCCTCATGCTTTTGAACATTCTGTTACTTCATCCTGGCAGTTTCACTGACCTTAGTCTGGTTACCATCTGCCCTCTTCCATGAGTTGACTCAGTTAAAGCATCACCTTCCCTTCTTCCCTCATCCCTCAAAGTCCAAGCTAGTGTTACAAGATAACAAGCCACCACCAAACAGTTATTTAAAATAAAAATATGTATTTAATTTTATTCCAAATTTTAAAAAATCGAAGTCTACTGGGCAAAGACAAAACACCAAAATTGGTTTTCGCCTACGGAGATAACAGGTGACACAGAAACAGATTTTATACTGCTTTTTCTTCCTACTTGTCTTTAAGAAAAATTCACAGTGTGATATGTGATAGCTGGAAGTGAATGATTCATTTTATTCTGACCTCAAATATAACCGCTAAATGATAGGGCTTACAGTTTTTTCCCTCTAGTAGATGACATACTATTTTCTGTGGTTGACCCTCAGAAAGCTGATCTTGTTTATATAAATGGCTGAAAGCCTTTCTTTTGGTAAAAGCAAACTATGTCCAGCCACGTCATTGGTATCTCACATGGACTGTGCAATGCCCCAGTAAATATGAAGGAATAAGTAAGTATAATTCTATCAAAACATTTTCTCCTGCAGCTTTCTCTTCTCAAGTGGAGTTCTATCATAAACTTTCTGATAACTAATTCACTGAGAAACTTACATATTCATAGTCCCTTGGTAGCATGGCACAGTATGAATGCCATGAACTTGACAAGTGGTCAAGGACATAGACTGTATTGGCCTAGAAGTAGACAAGCAGCTACAGGTAAGCGTTCCAAAAGCACCACTGCTTTGTTGATGAAAGACAACTTATCGGTAAAGACTCACATAGGAGAGTTCAAAAGGAACAAAATAATTGAAATGGAACCATAGAACATTCTGGGTCCCATAACACCGCTCTGCCCCACCACACATCCTTCTTAGCTCTCCTTCATTCCTTAAAAAAACAAAAACATTTATTGAATCAGGCATTCTCTGCTCTAGAAATATAGCAAGAAGCAGGATAGACCAGATCCCTGGTTGGGAGAAAGAAGAAGAAAAAATATTTTTCCACAGTCTGTAAAAAAGAAAGAAATGTCAAAGGACTGGTAAAGGGATTCCCACTTCTGTTATAAGAGAAGCAGAGAGCAGCAAGGCATGCACATATGTTCTTCCAGCAGGTGGCAAGGAGTGAAAGGAGGCCTCATATGATGGATTCCATTTCATGGTGAAGTGGGAAGCAATATACAGAAAGTGACTGGAAAGTTCTGGAGTCACGGGGTTGGAGAGAGAGAATGTGTCTAAGAGCTGTGGTGGAGAACCACTCTGGTGCTGAGCAGACCAGAGAATTATCACAGGTTTCCCCCTGCTGCTCTGAAAAGTCCGCTGTGGGTGGAGGCCACAGAGGAAGGGAGGTGCCAGTCGGTTCATTGAGGGGCATGTTCTACTGGCCTGACATAGGTAGAGAAAAGGCAAATGAGTTGGGTCCACTCAAGCATTAAATGTTTAGCCAACAAAGAATCAAAGAAAAATCATAGTTTTTTTTCACTTTGTGTTGGGTCCTAAAAGAAACAGCCGCAAACCAAATTCCATAGTGACTCCAGGAGACATGATCCTGGTACAAACCTCCCCCCCACCCCCCAACGAGGGCCTTCTTCCCATCTGAACAAATTCCTGCCACATGGACCCAATGTCCTCACGATAATGACTGGCACTCTCCAGGCTCTGAATCCCCCATTCCATCAAACATTAACTAGGGCTGAAACAGAGGTGAGACCTGGGGTGGGGAGTGGGGGAGAAACCCCTTTCAGATCACTTTTTACCATTCTCCATGCCCTTGTCTGTGTCTGGAAAGAGACAGTTGGGCCTTGAATATTTCTATCAGGGCTGATCCCTAAGTTTTAGAACATGGAAAAGAGGAATGGGAAATGTGTTTAATCATGTTGTCTTGGCACAGTGTTTAACATCCAGAGCATCCATATCTTGACCCAAGAGGAAGGGTATATAATGATGCTTATTACGATGAGAAATATACATATGATCCCTTCATGTCGGCTGAGGTCAATCTATATATGTTTATATTTGATTATGCATTTGAAAACTAGGGATGGGTCATGTGTGGAATAAGTGTTCATGATCAGTGTTAGTGCTTAGCAAATGCTTTGTTATGTGGAAACCAGGGCACAAAATGCTCATTTTGTTCATATCCAGTGTTATTTTCTCCCCATACAAAAGTTGCTTTGTTTTAAAATGAACCACTTTAAAGGTTCTCATCTGGCCTATGAATAAATATTTATAATGTGCTTTGACTATGAAGAGGGTCATTAGCATATAAACCTGGACAATGAATTATTTCCTCTGATAAGGACACAGATCTGTGAAGAGCAAAAATGATGAAACTTAACGAAGGCATTTTATGCTCATAAATATCTTATCTGGTCCTTCAAAATCATCAAGAAATGTCCTTTATGAGACATGGGTTAGAAGAATCCCAGAAATTAAGAGCTAGGTGAGACTTAATGGGTTTCCTTGCACCTCTTCTTTCTCTGAATCAATACAGAACTGTCTCAGGAAGTACATTTCTTTTTTAATTGCTTTATGGTTCCCTTCACGGCAATAAAACACCATAATGGACAACAGGGTCACAGTCTATATCCTGGATCAAAAGGTCAGCATTTCCACTAAAAGAGAGACATTAAATAAGACACACACACACCAGATGTAAGGAAATATTCTGAGTCCTGAGATTTGATTCAAGTTTGTAATTTGTGCATGAGTTGGGGCACGGATTGCCCATAACGTGAGTAAAATTTTTAGATCAATAAACAGTTCAAAAATCACCGCCTTCGCTGGAAACGGCAAGAGGGACCAAAACACACAAATAAATGAATCCCCTAAACCTCAGCCAAAAGCACTCTTACGGCTGTCCTGCAACCGTGTGAATAAACAGACCATACCAGACCTAAATGTAACTTCACCTTTTGCTGCAAGAACAAGTACTAAATCCTGATAAAAATTCATGGCAGAGACTAGGACAGGAAAGAGGGGAAAAGAACATAAGCTGGCTATCTCGTATAGAATCTATGAGTCGGCAGGGAATGTATCAGCCTCTGCCGGCAAGTCTTTCTTTTTCTTCCCTGGTGCCTGTTTACCTCCCCCAGCCAATGGGCTAATCACGGGACAGCAAGCTCGGTTTTGTACTCAGTGATCCCTTTTCACTCCCGTCCCCCTGACCACCCCAAATACCAAAAGGCTGGAGAAGGACATCAAATAAAAGCCACAGAAGCTGATCAAAGCACCAGCTGTGACACAAATACCAAGCTTCCTATACTCCTAGTAATGCGCCTCCCCTCTGGTTCTGGGAATACCGTACGATGATATAATGATATAAGGAAAGCACCAAGTTGGAGCGGATCCTCTTTGCTTCTTAGATCTCTTTTTCTTTTCAGTCATCTGACTTTCTTCTCCTCATTCTCTTTCTTCCCATCTCACTTCTCCTAAAACCCTTACCGCAGTAATTCTCTGACCCCGTTTGGACCTGAGGTGCCACGACCCTTTTTTTCACCATCCATTGCTACTTACTCGGCTTGGAATCCGTGACCTATCAGCCCACTCCTTCCTCTGAAAATGCCTTCAAAACTCAAGAGCCTCTCCTCCTCAGTCAAAATCATCTGGAGAGATCCCGACCCTGATTGATCCTACTCTTCTCATGCTTCCAAGAACTGAATGTGACTGGAGCCCGAGGCCTCCATTACTGGTTTTTTGTTGAAATTAGGACCAGTCCCTTCTGCTCTGAGAAAACACAATGTCCTCTCTCATCTAAATTCTAATTTTGAATCCAACTTTTAATTTAACTTTCATGTTCCCATCTAACTTCTTCACATCATTCAGATGATCGCCTAAACATTTTTTCAGAGGAGCCTTGCCTTATCACCTCAACCCAAATAGCCTCTCCCCCATCACACTTCATTCCCTCACTTGGCTTAAATCATCTCTGTAACACTTCTCACTACCTGATGTCCCACACATGTGTCTACATATATATCTGCAAATATACATAAATACCCTAGATACAGGGAGCTTTTCCTGTCTTTCACCCTCAACACTATTATTTTGCTTAAATAAGTTTTATTGTGGGGCACCACCTCATGCATTGTGGGATGTTTAGCAGTGTCCTTGGCACACAGCGGATACTAAATGAACATCTGATGAAGGAATGAATGGGTGACCAAGTCATAGGTCACAAAGAAACCCCAAGAATTCATATGACTTATTCCTCTAACTTCCAGCAGAACTATGTTTAAGTCTCACCAGGAAAAGCAAACTTACCTTGTTTTAGGGGGAAAGAAAGGATTTTGCACCAAGCATTCTCAACCCTGACTGCATGTTATAATCACAGGGGAAGCTTTTGAAAAACTCCCGATGCCAGGCGCCTCTCCAGAGCAATTAAATCAGACTCTCAGGAGGTCGGGTCTAGCCTAGATCATTTTATTTTTGAAATCTCTTATGATTCTGATTTGCAGCCAAGGTTCACTTCCTTCCTGTTCTTTTCAATTCTCCAAAGACTAATTCCACAGTAGAGCAATTGTCACAGATGGGACATTTCTCCTCACGAGTCTACACTTGAAAGGAAAGAAAGTGTATATGAACATAATAATTCTTGCTCCATTCACATCTTCTATTCCGTGCCCCATTGTTCTACTCTTGGTCATTAGTTCTGATAATCAGGAAAATTGTATTCCCTTGCAAATTCCTCTGGTAATAATGGTTTGTGCTGTGGTGTCATGTTGGGACCAGATATTATAAAGGCCTCAAAACAGTACCGTGTGCAAGTCTTGATTTATAGCACCTCACATACTAGAAACAAAAGGATTATAGACACATGCCCGAAACAGAATCCACAGCAAAGAAGGGTAAAAATTAGAGAGGCCCACCAATCGTCATATGACGTATGATGGTCTACTAGTGAGAAGATGAATAATTGTGATTTTAAGTGTCTTATTCAAGTATGCAGAATTTTTAATTCCCAAACTGGTACCTCATAACTTGAAAAATGAACTCTGGTTCTCAAATAGTCCTGAGGTGAACCAAATACTTTCTATTTCTAGAAGAGGTTTCACATGGGAGTTACCTGTTTCCCTGTGATTGCAAAACAAGTAGGCATAATACCTCTCACCATATTGCAATAACTTCGGTATGCAAAATATCCTGGAAAGGAGAAACAGTCTTCATCTATGAATTACAAATGCAGCTTTTCTGCAGTAACTCAGACATGAGGCACAGCTCTGGAGAACCCGGTAACAAAGGACACACAATCAAGTAAACAGGCTAGTTTGGTTCAGCCTAGCTCATAAAATGAGAGTAGAAAATGCAGAGGCCTCAGATTCAGAAGCCCTGGGGTCTGGCTAATAACCACATGTCCTTGCCCAAATTACATGCTTCCCAGACCTCTACTTTTACTTGTAAAATAAGAGAGTTGGACTAGACCACTAAGGAACTTTCCAACCTTGATTTAGGAGAGTAAAATAGAATAATGGTTGCAATAAGCTGAGTAATGCATCCCCTGGACTGCCCCCCACTCCTGCCCCACAAAAGATGTCTACATCTGAAAATCCCCCGAACCTGTGAATATGTTTTAGCTCACTTAGCAAAAGGCACTTCGTAGAGATGATGAAGTTCACGACTTGATAGGGAGACAGAAGGAGAAGACATGAGGATGAAGTAGAGGTTAGAGAGGAGAAAAGACACTAAATTGCCAGCTTTGAAGATGGAGGAAGGGGTCATGAGCCAAGGAAGGCAGACAGTTTGTAGAACGTGTGAAAGGCAAGTGAATGGATTCTCCGCTACAGCCTCCAGAAGGAAGTCCTGCAGATCCATTTCAGACTTCTGACCTCCAGCACTGTAAAATAACAAGTTTGTGCCACTTAGAGCCACCAAATTTATAGTAATTTGTTATAACAATAGGAAACTAATTTAGGTTAAGAACTTGGGTGCTGCTATCAGACTGAGTTTAAATCCTTCTTCTGTTATTCACTGGATAGGTGAACTTCCACAAATGATTTCAACTCTCTGTACCTGTTTCATCTTGAAAAATGGGATGATATGGTACCAGTGTGAAACCTGCTGGGTTATTTTGAGTTTATATGAGGAGATCCTGAGGGTCATCTGAAACTTAGCATACTATCTTTAGATAAATGTAATCATTGTTCTGCTAAATTTTATAATTTGGGATATTTACACCTCGTTTCCTATAAATCAGTTATTTCTTTTTATGTAGTCATTGAGGAGGATGGGTATAGGAACATTTACTTTTAAGAGTTATGTATATAACATTGCATTTGATACTTAGAATCAACCATGAAACAGGTACGACTTTTAAGTTTTCATAGGAGGCTGTGGGAGGTCAATTCACTCATGTGGCTAGTAAGTGAACAAATCCAAGATGCTTGTTCATTATTACATTAATTGCACTTATTGGCTAGATGATGATGGAAGAATATGTACACATAAACACAGCAGTGGGCACTCAACCAATACTGCAGAGTCTAGACTAACACCAGGGCACCCCATTTGACGGACACGCGCCAACCCCTTGTTTCCAGAAAGGTTGGACACCTCCCCTCCCGCAGAACCCGCCCACACTACCAACAGAGTGGAGCCTTTACGACACAAAGGCGGGGCCTTTGTGGAGGCCCCGCCCCGTACATAAATGGAGGGCGGGGCCACTCCGGAGGCCATTGCGCAGCCGGCAGAGTTCGACCCGCCCGCCGCTCCGCCCCCCGGGAGAGTCGGCGCCACCATGGAGGAGTACCACCGCCACTGCGACGAGGTACCGCCCCTCGGTCACCCGCCAGCGACCCCCGCCCCCGCCCGCTTCAGCGAGGCTTCTCTGCCGGGAGGTCGGGAGGCGGCGCCGAGAGTCGGGTGTGGCGCCCTCCGAGCCCCGGTCTTCCCTTCCCCTCCGGGTCGGGACCCGCCCCACCCGGCCTAGCGCGGCTGGCCCCTAACCCCGGGGCCCTGAGGGTGGGCTTTAAGTCGGGGTGGCAGGGGCGGCTGGGAGCAAGCGGGGCAGGCGGGGAATAGGGGGCCGAGGGCTGGAAGGCTGGAGTCGGGGTGCGTGGGGGTAGGGATGAGGTGTCGGGCGCCGCCCGTCTGAGAGACCGGCCTTAGAAACCTGTCTGCCCCGCGGCTTCCTCCGCCCCTTGGCGTCCCCGAAGCAGGCGCGGCGGCCTCGCGAGCGAGGCCCTGTTGGCAGAGCCGGGTTCGGTGGCACTGTGGCCGGGGTGGGCTGGAAGGAGGTGCTTCGGGGATCATGAGCCCCTGCTTATTGAGTCAGGCTTCCCGGCACCTCACCAGGACCCCATGATGTCAGTTGTTATCTTCCTGTTTCTGATGGGGACCCTGACTTTCATGGCGACTAAGTGATTTGCCCAAAGTTAAAATTGGCCAGGATGACAGAGCTCCATTTGAACCCAGGCCTCTGACTGCACACCTACAACTCTGCCTTCACTTAACCTTTAGGAGGATAAGGCCTTCTGGATCCCAGCATAACCTGGGACAGGCCTGAAGGGCAGAATAGACAAAGATATTTCCCGACCCGTGGTAACCACAGGTGAATGATGCAGTAAAATGAAAGTAGGCATCTGGAGTAGGTGCCACAGAAAATGGTGTGTTATTAGACCCCTGGAAAGGGCTTCTGATCCATCCATCTTTAGGTGGGATTCTGCTGAAGCTACAGCCACATTTCAATTCATTAGTTCTGTGATGCAGGTAGCAGACACACTTGTAGGTTAGTGGGAAAGTATTCTTATTTTAGAAATTGAAGCACACGCAGTTTCACTCTCAGGGAGACATATCCCCCAACAAGTGTTAGACTCCTGACTGCTAATAGGGTTCTGTACTGCAGTACTTCCTAAATATATTTAAAAAGAAATAAAACTACATGTGTTACCATGGCCACCCAGTACTACCTGATGATTTGGTGGCCTTCCAAATCAAAGTGAAACGAACATCATTTAATTTGTAGGCCACTTCTGAAAATAGATAATGACCTTATTTTGAGGTAAAATGATAATTTTGAGAGGATCAAATGTGAGAGCTGTTTCCACAATCCTTGTTGTTGGGGAATACTCTGCTGTAATTAAATGAGTTGAAAATATTTTAAATCTATACTCAAGGTGATACTCAGTCCCAGGATTGTTTTTTGAACTAATTTTAAGTTGCATGGTGGGATTTACAAAAATGGTGATGTCATAAAGCACCTAAAACATCTCCATGGAAACAAATCATGTATTACCTTGGGTTTAGATTACAATCTTATCACAGAGGCTGCTTCTCTACTCTAGGACACTTGGATGTCATTAATAGTTGCTTTTAACTCAGAATTCTGCCAAGCCTCTCCACAGCCAGGCCTATTATAGTATTAAAGTGACATTAATTTAGATCAAGCATTTTCATAACCTTTAACTCAGAAAAGCCACAATTTTTGCCCTGTGCAAGTTAAAAAACAAAATTGAAAACAGTCTATTAATCAGTCTCTTCTCATGGACCACCTCATTCTTAACTTGCTGTGGTATTTTCCTATAGACTAATATATGTGTAAACATCTTTATATCCTCCTGCTATTTCCTGAGCTTTACAATACAAAGCTTCTCAATCTAGGACAGTCATCAAAATCACCAGGAAAGCACCTTTTAAAAAAATGTGGTTGCCCAGGCCGTGCCCCCGACCAAATGAATCAAATCTCGAGGGAGGGAGGGAGGGAAAGCATCCTGCAACTTTAGAAGTGTTCTCGGTGGGATTAGCAGCCCAGTAGAAGTGACTCCCCTTACCACTATGGTCTGCTGTCACTAAGACCTGCCCAGGCCAGCCTATGGTATTCTGTGTGTCATCACAGCTATAAATAAAAGGAATCTCTGTTGAAAACAGCTGTTTCTTTTGTTTCCCCGCTTAGGTTGGCTTCAACGCCGATGAAGCACACAATATCGTTAAAGAGGTGAGTTACACATCTCGTTCATCTTGAAGCTTGCTGCATTGACTAAAACTTTAAAAAGCTCCATTTTGACTTCCAGCACAAAGTTAGAAACCTTACTATTAGAACAGGATTTTTAATATATACTCACTTTTTATTGTGGTGCTTCATAGGGACGGACCTTAGAAAGCCATTTTGTTGTATGCTCTCAGGCATCCTGGAGCTTCCTCTGAAAGTGATATTGGAGTATTACTCTAGAAAACTGGTTTGCTGTTTTGTAAAATTGATGTTCTGTCTTTTGAATAAAAGGAGTTTTACTCTGGGGGCACCTGGGTGGCACAGTCATTAAGTGGCTGCCTTCGGCTCAGGTCATGATCCTGGAGTCCTGGGATGGAGCCCCGCATCAGGCTCCCTGCTCGGTGGGAAGCCTTCTTCTCCCTCTCTCACTCCCCCTGTCACTTTCTCTCATTTTCTGTCAAATAAATAAACTCTTAAAAAAAAGTTTTACTCTGGTAGGCCAAATATTAGTTTAATGTTAGTGCTATAAAAGTGTGTGTATATATATATATGTCTCACACACTTTTTATATAGGTAAATTATATGTAAAATATATGTCAAAAGACCCTAGAAATGGGCTTTTTTAGCCAAATTTAATTGGAAAAATAATCACCACCTTATAGACACTGATATACTCAATCAAAACCTTAAGCTAAATCAAAACATGAAATCTGGTCCTCCCAGTAGGCAAACAGACAAGAAGTTCTATTTGGGAATCAGTTCTGGCAGAGGAACTTGAATTACTCTAGTGGTATCACATACAGACTACACGGTGGGTAAGGTATTTCTGAACACTTTTAATAGTCCTGAGTCATTTTTCACTGTGCTAAATCCTAGGGAAAAAATGACCTGACCCAGAAGGCAACCTTGTATTGTAGGTATGGTGGCTGAGTCTGTGTCCTAGCAGGCACTACCCGCCTTTACGTCTGGGCTGGGTGGCTTGCCCTCTGGGCATTGAGCACCTCCTCAGTCCATCCCAAGACAGTGCCTCACCTGTCTGAATGTTCTAGGGCACAAGCTCATCCAGAACTCATCCAGGGCTGCCCTTGTACAGCTAGGATCAACCCGAGGTCTGAGAAAGCTAAACAAGCCCCTGAAAATCCTGCCGTATTTTTATAGTTCAGATTCATGTATTAGAACTCTGTGGTACAACCTGATGACTGTAATGAGTAACACTGTATTGTACGCTGGAAACCTGCTGAGAGTAGATTTTAAATGTTTCTACCACAAAGACAAAAATAAGGGCACAGAGGGATGGATATGTTACATGACTAACCTTATTGTGATCATTTTACAATGTATATGTGTATAAAATCATCACATTGTACACCTTGAGCTTACACACTATTATATGTCCGTTATATCTGAAGAAAGCCAGAAAAAAAAGTAACAGCAGCGATAAGGACGATGATGAAGATCTTACATGTGCTTACTCTGTCTCAGTCACTGTACTTGAGCGCTTGACATTCATTTCACTCCATCCTCACAACAACCTGAGAAGATGAGGATCTTATCTCTAAGGATTAGGAAAATAGGGGCTCCAAGAGGTTAAGTCACTTGCAAAAGGTCACAGTGAGTAGGTGGCAGAAGTGACCCTACACCTAAGCTTGTGATCCTAAACCAGCACTCTTAATCAGGCATCAGAAGTGGACATGAGTGAGCACTGGAAAATTATTCAGTGGTCTTGGGCTAGAGCACCCGAAAAGTGGTGTTTGTTGATTTACTTTTAGTGACAGGAGGTGTAGCTTTATAGCTAATTACATAATGTAAACAAAAATATAATTTTTACATGTGGGAATTCTACTTTTAAATTGGACTCCCGCTTTATTTCTAGCATCTGAAACCTCGTTCAGATCCCAGTTGTTTCAAAGCCAACCTTCAACCAATATCACCCTTTCTTAATCTCCACTCCCCTCCATAATCTTTTTATGACATAGCTTATCATTCTCGATTAGTATTTCTTGTGTTACAGATTTATTAGCTTCTCTGCTAGTTCTTTACCACAGAGGCCACGTCCTGTTTATCTTTATATGGCCCATAGTATCTCATAGAGTGAGATAATACAGGCAGGAACGCTCTGAGAATTCTAAAATAGCTAGAGATAGGGCATAAGTATTTACCAGATGAATGTTTTCTAAGATGCTTTTTGGGGTTATTAATTTTTTTGTTTTGAATACATTTTTGCTGTGATTTGTATAGGTCTTTAACTGTCCTCTGCCCTTTTAGTGTATAGATGGGGTCTTGGGTGGTGAAGATTATAACCAGAACAACATCAACCAGTGGACTGCAAGCATAGTGGAACAATCCTTGACACATTTGGTTAAGTTGGGAAAAGCTTATAAATACATTGGTAAGTATGAGTATCCTTCTTCCCCAGTTTACTCCCCTTTGTCCTCACAGTCTTCTCTGAACTTAGAGAATGTAAATGAGTGATAGACGAGTTGGATTCTAATGGGTTATGAAGGACTTCTGGCTTATTTATCCAAAGAGAATATTTGGTAATACCTAAAAGATGGCGATCTCTCACTACCCGGAAGCAGTGGGCGCTCCTGCCAGCCACCTACCTGTCCTTGGGAGCAGCACGTTTCACATTTGTATCAGCCACCTCCCTCCACCCAGACCCACTCAGCCCTCTGGTCTCCCTGTCAGGAGCTCCGGGCCTCCTCACACACACATAGGACGGGGAAGTGCCAACCTGTAGTTGTTGAGAAAGTGTAATCTTTTCTTCGTTTTTACATCTGGATTATGCCCAGGGAATGAAGCATGTGATTTGGCCCAGATTTTTCCTGCAGCATCATCAGCAGTGGTTATGGCAGTAGACGACAGACTGGATCCAGTGGGATCAGAGTCGTGGGGGTAGATAATCCAGAGGACTTATTTTTTCTAATCTATTTGCCAAAAGCTTTGTTTTCTCTTCTTTTTACAGCTCATAGAGCTCTGAACTCGAACACTTAGATATCTTTGCCTTTGTCAGTGTTCTCACCGTGCAACTTTATTTTTAGTGACCTGTGCAGTGGTCCAGAGGAGTGCCTACGGCTTTCACACAGCCAGCTCGTGTTTCTGGGATACTACATCCGATGGTAAGGGGCCTTAAGCTGATTCATACAAAATCCAGCTTCTGGCAGGGTCAAACAGTGCACTTATTATCAAATGCTTATTTATCTCTAATTACATTTCAAAAAGGCTATCAACAGGATCACTTTGTACCTAGCAACAAGTAGCCTTCAGACAGATAGGAAATGTGAAGATTCAACAGATTGCAGGAAATAAGATATTAAAACTGATGAAAAATGTATATTATGTATGAATATATATATGCACATATATATACACATATACACACATATATATATATATATATATACATATTCCCTTGCATTTTCGATATTTTGCTGATATTTCAAAGTCCTTTTTTTGTGTGTTTCAGGAACCTGTACCGTCAGATGGGAGAACCGAACCATGAACTGTATTGTCAATGTTTTCGCCATTGCCATTGTCCTGTGACAGACTAAAAATGTTCGGCCAAAGCCGTTAACTTAAGAATTTGTCAGTGTATCCTTTCTAAAAAGAGTAGTAGTTACTTAGTTATATGTTAGATGACAAGTGTGCAATATGCTTCAGAAGCTACCAATGAAAACTGAATATTATAAGCAAGCAATCTCATAGTAAGTTGGCAGATTATCTCATATTCTATCTGGCATCATTTAAATAGGAAAAATTTATTGTTGGCAAAAAACAAAAATAAACACGGCATGACATGAAAATACAATCTTATATTTACACCAGCTTTTCACCAATGTGTACCTAAGAAGATGGGGAAATCCGTTCAGATAATAAAATTCTTAAATCCAGAGAAGTTAACAAGGATAAATATATGACAAAAAAGAAAGCTGCACAGATAAATGTGGAGAAAATAATAACTAGCTAACCCTTCTTAGTTTTTCATTTGTTCTCCTCACTGAGTTGTACATATCATTGAGTAGAAAATAAGTCTGTTCGTTTTTTTCCCTACCAACTACTCTTGTAGTAGCAACCATCATCGACTCATTTACTTTTTCTGAGAATTGTCAAAAACATTTTATAAGTTTAAAATTCTTGAATTTACATTTGAGGGCCAAATAAATCTGGTAACCTGAATTCCCTAGTTCAGCAAAATTCGTGACCGTGTGTGCTGAAAAGTAACATGAACACTGACAGCCGCCTTACACGGACTCATTTCTCGTAGAACTAACATTTATGGGATCCCTATTATATGCATATTTCTCCCTTGGCATTATAATTACCAATGTACTGTGCACATTCTAAGTTACTTTTGGCACCTGTTCAGTTGGACAGCTAACACATTTGGGGAAGAAATAAAGAATAGTTTTACAAGAAGAAAATGAATCTGGTTATCCATGTAGAAATAAGCAAAATGAAAAGCACTTACTGCTAACAGAGAACTAACAATGTCATTTTAAGCATTGCTCCTAGCAAGTAAAAAAAAGGCATAAAATGTGCAACTCTTAGTTGAAGGCCTTACTAGCAGTGTAACTATACAGATATCAATTTTGTCATTGCTTTAGTTACAACCATCTGTAGATAATTTAAATACTTACACATGGGATTCAAATTGAGTGGAGTCAACTGTAAATTAAAAGCATACAATCATTAGCAGGTTAATGACTATCTCAGGGCTTATGAAATATAGTTAAATTTATTGAGAAAATAAAAGCTGAAAAATGAGGTGGGGGTAGATAGTTGGTCTCCTGACAACTAGTCACCAAATGTGAAGTCAATCTGGTTATTTAATCTGGAAAACAAAATTAATTTTGCATATGACCACTAACACTAATATACACAGGGAGTGGAACCACGATTCATTGCATTTGAGGGGAAGGAAAGGCTTAGTATTAGTACTGACAATATTAAGATAGTGATGGTATTCTTGTAGGAATACTATGTGCATGTTTGCTATATTTCTGAATAATTTTTCAATGTTTAAGAAGAATATTAAGAAAATACAAGGATAGAGTTTCATGCGGTGATCTACATTTTTGGCACGTCCAAAATTCTCATCGCCATTACCTTTCTCTTACTTTATGCTGCTGGCTTTTGCGCCCTTGAAGATTACAGTAGTGACCAAGATACCTTTTCAGTTAAGGCTTGCTTTTGATTATTGTTATTAAAGCCTGATTTTAAAGGAATAATCATCAAATAATACCTCGTGAACTTGCTATCTGCTCTGTTTTTATTTAAAATACAATAAAGATTATATACCTGTCTGTGCTTTCGCTTCTTATGTGATCATTGAATAAAGAAATGGCATTGTGCTGACTCTAAAAAATTCTAAAGAGGAATAAGGGAAAGGGATGTCAGACTATATAGATATAGCACACAGAATAAATGCCATTAAAATAGCAACCCAAACCCAGTATTCAACATTACAACGTAATTAATAGCTTCTATTTTATTCCTTTTACTCTGTGATCTTAACACAAAATTTCACTTTTAAAAAGTCAATTTAAAGTACATTCTGTAACTATTTATTAGCTTTTAATGACTGTTTTTGGCAAGGAATTCTGTCCTTTTTGTCAACTTTCAATTGAATTGTTGCCGTTTTTTTTTAATTAAAGACTTTAAGTATGTAAAATTAGTGTATTCAAATATAAGTACTAACTCGGATTTTTATAAAGCTGCAATTTTATGTTTGTAAAGTGCTAGTATGCTGCTTTAAGTTGATGGCAACATCTCATTACATTTTCTCTAATAAAAAGTACTTTTTTGCTCTTCTCCCCAAGCTGGATGTTATCTAATTATGAGTCAGTGAAAGCATTTCACCACCTACAGTCAACACAATTTTAAAGTAATCTTATGATACTGAAGATTTTATTTTCAAAGTTTGATTAAAAACAAAAAACAAAAACTTCTCTGTTCCTGATAAGTCTCTCAAAAGTGAGAGGAAACTCCTGAGTTTTTATGACAAAGGAAGTAGTCCTTTATTCATGTAGTGGACACCAAACCAGTTTGAGAGATAAATTAAAAATTGCACCCCATGTGTTAGAATCTACCCAAGGGGAATTAGTTTTAAAATCCAGAAGGAGGAGCTACATTTGTGACTAGAAAGATTCAATAAAATCGGCTTTTGTAAGGGTGCCTGGGTGGCTCAGAGGTTTAAGCCTCTGCCTTCAGCTCAGGTCATGATCTCAGAGTCCTGGGATCAAGTCCCACATAGGGTTCTCTGCTCCGTGGGAAGTCTGCTTCCTCCTCTCTCTGCTTGCTTCTCTGCCTAACTGTGATCTCTTTCTCTGTCAAATAAAATCTTTTGTAAAAAATGGCTTTTGTATATTTGCGAAATTCCCTATAAAAGGATCTTAAACACTCAGCTCTTATAAGATTTGGATGGCCATCATCCATATACATTATGTGGTCCAGTAGATTCTGGTCCACCATGTCTAGCTGCAAACCCTATCATTCTCACTGAGGTTCTGCTTAATGTCCCTCTGTGTCACCCTTGGATATGTAGGATATATGGACAATCCAGGACTATTTAGAAATGACCTGCACTGCTTCATGAAAAATGTCTTTTTTCAAAACAGTTTCTAAGGATCTCAGGGACAAGGCTGGGACTTTCTTTTTAAGATTTTATTTATTTATTTGACAGAGAGAGATCATAAGTAGGCAGAGAGGCAGGCAGAGAGAGGAGGAAGCAGGCTCCCTGCCGAGCAGAGAGCCCGACGTGGGCCTCGATCCTAGGACCCTGAGATCATGACCCGAGCCGAAAGCAGAGGCTTAACCCACTGAGCCACCCAGGCGCCTGAGGCTGGGACTTTGAAGAGACACTTGCAGCACAGCACCACAGGTATGATGCGTATCTTCCCTACAGGACACAAAATGTGAGCAACAACCCCCCACTCTGGGATCCTTTCAAGGTGTATACTGTATGGGGAAGTTTCTCTGCAGCTCTGCCTCACAGGTCAGGGGATTTGATGCCTGGGCTTATCCAGTAACGTATATTCGACTTTCTTCATGCCAAAATACATGCCTTTTTATTTTACTGAACGCTTCATCTTTACGTAATTTTTTTTAAATGAACACCAGCTTTTAATGGGGTATTTCAGTCTGGGTTTCTCAGGGCAGAGTTTTACATGAGCCAGTAATGAAAGTTCTGTCAACTCATTTTTATCCCCTCTAATACCTTACAGAGAAAATTTGCATGAGAATTACTAGATTTGGGCATGTACTGACCTTTCGTTTTATAGGCCAGGAATTTGAGTTAAGCTGCATGAGCGAACATAGCCTTTCATAGTTAATGCTCATACAGAATACCACCCTAAATGGTCAGGGTTAGAATAATGATTTCTTAATAATGAAAGCAAATTTTTTCTATAAAAGGTCATCTAGTAAATACTTGAGCCTTTGTAGGCCTTTGCAACTATTCAGGTATGTGGTCTGTAGTATGAAGCAGTCACAGACAGTGAGTGAGTGAATGGGTGTGGCCATGTCCCAGGGAAACTACAAAAACAGGTGGCCGGCTGGCAGAGTTCACCAACCCCAACATTGGCGGAAGAAGTATTTTCTGACCACTTAAAAATTTAGATGTTGGGTGCCTGGGTGGCTCAATCGTAAAGTGTCTGCCTTCAGCTCAGGTCATGATCCTGGAGACCCAGGATCAAGCCCCACATCGGGCTTCCTGCTCAGTGGGAAGCCTGCTTCTCCCTCTCACTCCCTCTGCTTGTGTTCCCTCTCTAGCTGTGTTTCTGTCAAATAAATAAATAAAATCTTTTAAAAAAATTAGATGTTAACGGATCTTAGAACTTGTTTCTTCCTTTTATTGTTCTCAGTTACAAAGGGACACAAAGCACTTTTATATGTTTTTAGTATCTTGGTCTCAGAGGGACCTTATCAGTAAGCCAAACCTGTACTCTCACTACGAAAGGAAAGAAGGGCTACAAATCAACTTTTCCAAAACTAAAGTATTCCTTTTTTGGTATATGTCACCTAACTTTTCACTAGTCGACAGATCATTTTATATCTTGGAGTTCATTTTACCACCTTATTTTAAAGAACATTATTGTAAAAGGTCAACATTTTGTGTTCTCTCAGTTTTTGCTTTTTATGTGAGTATTCTGGAGAATCTTCCACGCATATCAGACATGATAGTCATGGCCCATTCAATGCCTCCTGTTAGCAGAAATCACATACGAGAAAGTGCATAGCCCACAGATGAAATAACCCTGCCTCATAATTTGGGAAAGTGAATGTTCTTTACCCAGGAAAGGCTATGTATTGCATTGGCATGAACACCTGACCCAATGATGGCTTATCCATAGACCGATTCTTAATCCACGAGATGACTGGGGTACATTAAGTCAAGCAAAGTAGTTCCCTCTGTGGATTAGAAAATAGGTGCATTAGTCAACAGGAGGAAAAGGGAGCAGAGAGAAAAGCAAAAGTCTTGTCAAAGATTGGTGGCAGAACGGTCACCACAGCTTGTCCTCTCCTCTACTATCCTTCAATCCCTGAAAGACAGACCAAACTCCAGTACCAGAGTGGTGTATTATGCTGGGAGCAGGTTGATGGGAAAGGTCTGGATTAGAATTACTAGCATAGGGTAACAAAAAGAAAAAAAAGACTGCACACAAATGTTCATAACAGTTTTAATAGTAATAGCAAAACAACTTGAAACCACTTAGATGTCCTTAATTGGTTGAATGGTTCAATCAACTGTGGTCCCTACATGGAAGAATATTCAGAAAAAAAGGAATACATTATTGGTGCAAGAATTTGCATGAAATCTCAAGAGAAGTAGGCTGAGTAAAAAAGTCAATCCTAAAAGAGTACATGATATATGACTCCATCTATATAACATTTGTGAAACATTTTATTTTGTTAAAGATTATTTATTTTAGAGAGAGAGCGTATCTGAGTGGGGGAGGGGCAGATGGTGAGGGAGAGGGAGAATCCTCAAGTAGACTCCCTGCTGAGCGTAGAGCCTGACACAGGGCTCAATCTCATGACTCTAAGATCCTGACCTAGCTGAAACCAAGAGCCTACCACTTAACCAACCAAACCACCCATGTGCCCCCTTGAAACAACACTTTAAAAACTAGAAAGTGGATTAGTGGGTGCCAGAGTGTAGAGATAACAGGCAGGAGGGAGGTGGGTGTGACTATAAAAGGTCGGCATAAGGAATCCTTCCGGGGTTGGACCTGCTCAGTATCCTGGCTGTGGTAGTGGACACACAGAACTACGGGGCATAAAATTGTGTACAGCTGAATACAACCACATGAGTACAAGTAAAAATGGGGAAATCTGCATAAGACTAATGGACTCATCAATGGCAATATCCTAGTTGTGATATTGTAGTATAGGTTGGCAAAATGTTGCATTGGAGGAAACTGGCAAAAGGACACAGGGGATCTATCTGTATTATTTCTTATAACTACATATGAATCTATAATTACATCGATAAAAATTTCAATTAAAAATGATGAAACAAAATTTCATACCAAAAAAAACACTTGTAAAAAGGCAGATCAACTTTTTTTTACTTTAAATTTTATTTTTTCAGTGTTCCAGGATTCATTGCCCATGCCCCACACCCAGTGCTCCATGCAATAGGTGCCCTCAGTACCCACCACCAGGCTCTCCCATCCCCCCACCCCCTCCCTCCAAGTCCCTCAGTTTGTTTCTGTGTCCAAAGTCTCTGTTGTTTCGTTTCTCTCCCAGAATTACCCTACTTCCCATTTCCTTTCCTTCTCCTACTGTCCTCCATATTACCCCTTATGCACCACAAGTAAGTGAAACCATGTGATACTTGACTTTCTCTTCTTGGCTTATTTCACTCAGCATAATCTCTTCCAATCCAGTCCATGTTGCTACAAAAGGTGGATATTCATCCTTTCTGATGGAGGCATAGTACTCCATTGTATATATGTACCACATCTTTTTTATCCATTTATCTGTTGAAGGGCACCTTGCCTCTTTCCACAGTTTGGCGATTGTGGCCATTGCTGCTATGAACATTGGGGTACACATGGCCTTTCTTTTCACTACATCTGTATCTTTGGGGTAAATGCCCAGTATTGCAATTGCAGGGTCATAGGGTAGCTCTATCTTTAATTTCTTAAGGAATCTCCACACTGTTTTCCAAAGTGGCTACACCAACTTGCATTCCCACCAATAGTGTAAGAGGGTTCCCCTTTCTCCGCAGCCTCTCCAACACTTGTTGTTTCCTGACTTGTTAATTTTGGGCATTCTGACTGGTGTAAGGTGGTATGCAGATCAACTTTTGATTGGTTTTCTTGACTCTTAATTCTCTACCAACAACATGCCCCCTTATTGCTTGCTCCTGGGGAAGACCACTCCCTGGAATACACCACTAGGTAAAGACATACTAAAAGAAAAAGCTTCTCTGTAATATGCCAGTCTCTTAATCAGGAAAATTCCATGTTGACTCCCTTAAATTTGGGCTCCTGAAGGATTTGTTGTAACAAGGATACAATTACACTTAGACCAGACAAGTGTTAGTATTCCATAAAGTCTATCACAAGTGTGGAAGACAGCTGAATTATTTCCAAAAATATCTGGGTACTTTTTTTGGATACTATATTTTATTTATCCATTTAACAGCTGATGGAAATTTAGATTGTTTCTTTGTTTTTGATATCATGAAAGTGTTGTTCTGAATATTTGTGAACAAGTTTCTATGTGGACATATATTTTCAGTTTCTCTTGGGTACATACTTAAGAGTGCAATCGCTGGGTCATATGGTGAGAAAGGTGCAGTGAGTATTGGATGGAATGCCAGTAAGAAATCTGCAAAGCCCACTACCCTTCCACAAAGAAATGCTCTTGTTATTTTGAAATATATAGTATCTCGATATATCTTCTGTTTTCCCTCTGGGGGTAGATACGCTTTATTATTTCTGTTCCATTTAGGGATGGAAATGTTTTACTTTCTCCTTAATTCTTATATTAGTTTCCTATCACTGGGTACACTTGGTGGCCCCAAAGAAAATGAACAAAGTTTCTTATAGTTCTGGAGTTCTTAAGTCCAACACGGTCTTACTGGGATAAAAATCAAGGTTTAAGCAGGGCTGCATTCCTTCTGAAGGCTCTAGAAAAGCATTTGTTTTCTTGCCTTTTCTAGCTTCTAGAGGCTACATACATTTCTCGGTTAGTGGTTCCATTGTCAAAGCCAGAAGCATAGCGTTTTCAAGTTTCTCTCCTCTCTGACCCCTGCTTCTGTCCTCTCCTCTGACTCTGAGCCCCCAGTCTCCACATTTCCCTCCCTAAGTCCCTTGTGATCATCGGGTCCACACCGGATAATCTCACTCTCCCAAATTCTTTAACTTAATCACAACTGCAAAGTTCCTTTTTGTCATGTAATATTTTTTACAGGTTCTAGAGATTAGCATGTGGATATGTTGGGGCAGTCATTATCTGGTCTAGTACTACTCGATTATCACATGCTGAACATCTACAGACTTGATCTAAGTATCAGAAAAGTAATAGGGAATGAAGGGGACTATAATGCATTGGATAGCGCATGCCCCTTCAAAGAGAGAAGCTACATCTCAGCTCCAGCCATCATCAATATTTAGAAACAAAGTCTCAGGCTTCCTTAATTGTCCAGTTTTGCAAGGAATTCAGAAATATTAATTATGCTGTAAAATCTCTCAATTTCAAAATCTTGGTATTTTTCGATCTTGGATTTTGGACTTAGGGGACCCAATAAATTGTACATCTCTTTCCTACTTGAGTTTGGAACAGATTAAGAGACCAAAAAAGGATACAATCCCAACATCACCTTTCTGTTGAAGAATAGGACTTACCTGAGGACAACTGGTCATTTTAATATTAAACCTCAGAATTTGAATTACCCCCTAGTCCCAAGAAGAAACATATTCTCTCTGGTGAACCAGCTACAAAGAGGAAGATAAGTGGCAGCCACTCCACTTCCCAAGGCAGGAATGAGTGAAGGAGCAGAAAGATCAGTAATGTTACATGAATTGGTGATTCCCCACACAGGGAACCATATGAAAGGAAACACCATGAGTGGAAATTTAGCTCCGCTCCCTTAACATCTGGTACAGATTCTGAGATTTTTAAAGATTTACTTTAGGGGGTGAGCAGGGGGAGAGGAAGAGAGAATCTCAAGCAGACTCCATGCTCAGCACAGAGCCCACGACCCTGAGATCATGACCTGAGTGGAAACTAAGAGTCGGGCACTCAACGCACTATACCACCCAGGCACCCAGATTCTGGGGTATTTAAACACTGTGTAGCCTGATATTGTCCAGGCCAAAGGAAGCAGGTTTGTGGGTCAATACGGTCCATGGGTCATTAGTTTGTCTCTGTTTCATGGCCAACCGGGCCCTACTTTCCCCTCCCACCTTATCCCAGTCTCTTCCACTGTTTACCTAATGGCCAGACACTGCAAGTGTACCACAATGGTCAAGAGGCAAGGGGAGAAAATTAAGTCAGCTGTTGTCTGGACTGAAGGCCAAGTCTGGGAGCAGCTGCCATCAGAGCAACCATGATGACGTGAACTACTGTTCTCTGAATCGTTCGTATGCTCTCTTCCGAGGGTAATTCGGCAGCATCTACCCAATGTTGAAGTGTTACATCCCATGACCTCAGTTCTTAGAATCTATACAACAGAAATGATAGCATTAATGGATGAAGAAAAAACAAACAAGAATTTTCCTGGCCATACTGTTCATAAAAGCAAATTTACAAAAAAAGAAAAAAACAACAATTAAAACGTCCACACTAGAACAAGAAATAAGTTATGGAGAAGAAAAGAGGAAGTATCACATTAGGCTTTATGGACTATAAGTTAGAAACAGTTAAGCAGTTATACGTTAATTTTTAGAACTTAATTTAAGCCACACATGAACGCATTTTTTATGGGAAGCCCTTTGGATATAACAGAAGTTTAACAAGCCCTTGCCCTCCAGCTTGTCCCCTTTTGGTTTTCCACCTTGCCATCCACTCCCAGCGGCAATAAGAGGTAATAATTGCTGTCATATTGATGCATATAATTCCAGGCGTTTCCCCACATTTATATACGTTTCCACATTATATTTATATATATGCCATGTGCCACTGGAAAATTGTATATAATAGGATTCTGCGGACTTCTCCTTTTAGGCAATAGTATATCTTGGGTTTTTTTTTTTCAGGTTAACCCACACAGAGACACCTTGTTAAGTTTAGCTGCCATATTACATCATATAGTATGGATAGGCCATAGTTTATTCCCTTTCCCCCTTGTGGGCAACTGGGTAATTTCCAGTGTTCCACTCTTACAAACAATACTGACGTGAATACCTTTGCCCAATCTGCCTTGTGTCTGTGTGCAAATGTTTCTCTAAAAAGACTTTCAAAATAGACTTTTTAAATATTAATATATGGCCTTTCTTCCATAATTTAAAAATAATCATTTGTCTTAAGAAGACAGAAAACGATTCTGGCACTTGTAAATAACAAGTAACTAGATTTGCACATGGGAGGGAACTTTCCCTCCCATGGACATACATACAATGCACACATACATGGCTAAAGAGATCCTGTGCCAGCCCTTAAAACAAACTCAGGAGCAAAAAAAGAAAAAAATGTGTTACTAGGCAGAAGTAAGAAGCACGTGGTGAAAAATCCACCCGGGGGGTGTAGATGGCTCTGGCCAGGGGAAGCTGGCAGTGGATGGGTTGGGAATGGCCAGACTCATGGACTAGAAGGGAATGGGGTGAGAAGGGCTCGTCATAAAGTCATAGAATCCTGGAGTTGGAGGGGACTTTGAGTTTGCCTATGCTAACCTCCCGGCCACGACAGAAGTTCTTTCTGCAAACACATTCAGCAGGTGGTTTATGAGGGAAGTCATGGAGGGCCTGGATCAGGGGGTGTGTTTTGCATCCCATCCATTACCTGGCACGGTAAGGTCTTTCCTTGGACTGGTCCCCTTCGATGCAGAAGTCACATAAAGACCCATGGTCAGATTTCATAAAGGGAACACGCTGGGGGGTCTGTATCCTGAGCAAACATACCCGTGCACACATATTTAGGGTTGATATAGACTTTGGCAGATAGATTTAACACTGAAATTCTTGTTTTGCCTTCTCTTCTTTAAGGAATTTAGTTCCCTTGCAGGTTCGCGGTGATGCCACCAGGGGACAGAAGGAAGCCACTGATTCTGTCCTGATTCAGAACTTTTGGTTTGTGCTTTCCCCAAGATTCAAACAATGGCCCTGCTAGCTTCCATCTCTCACCCAAGATGTCTAGTGCTAGAGCTCCAGCTTTGCCTAGAAAACGTATCCATTTGTCAAAATGATTAAAATCTGTCCAGCTTTAAACCCGTCACACTGGAACCCTCACTTTCCAGGCTCCTCTTGCCAGCCTCCCAACACCTATCCTCCTTCCCCGGTCTCTTCCCACATGGAACACAGGCGGGGGGGGGGGGGAGTCAGTAAATCCTGCAGTAAAAGTTTACTTAGCGTTGGTAGGTGCCAGACACTGTTCCAGGCTCCAGGGAGTGGGGGGACAAACGAACAAAACTCTTCCCTCAAGGAGCTTATATTCCAGGGGAGAGGCAAACAAGAAACAAATGTGTTCAGACAGTAATAAACACTAAAGAGAAGCAATAATAAAGGAGAAGTAAGGCAGGTCTTACCTGAGGACTGGTTCCACACTCAAGAAACAAATGTGTTCAGACAGTAATAAACACTAAAGAGAAGCAATAATAAAGGAGAAGTAAGGCAGGTCTTACCTGAGGACTGGTTCCACACTCAGATTCTGCCAATCGCCAGCCACAAGAGTGATCGTCGGAAAGCAAAAGTCGCTTTACCCAGGAAGGGCGCAGCCTAGAAAGATGGCGGACCGAAGTCCCAAAGAGTTTGCCTGGGCCTAGCAGGAGGCTTTTAAAGGGGAAGTCATGGGCCACAGTGAAGGGGCTGCACGCAGGAGAAGCTGGTGCTCAGGTGTTAATCATTTGTCTTTCAAGGCTTCCAGGTTCCTCTGCTCTGCCAGTAATCAAGGCTCCCACATACCTCTTATTGAGGATATAACGGTCAACAATGGCTGTTTCTGAGCGCAGTCCAGTCTTCCAGAAAGTCTGGGCCTTTAGTCCTAGAGGCCGGCGGGCAGTAGGACCTCAAGGGAAGTGGGTTAGTTCTGCTACAAACTCTGGCGCTCCAGGCTGGGACTGCATAAGCTCACCTGTTGGAGGGCTGTCACACAAGGGAGAGGGATAAGGATGGATTCAAGGAAGGGATGGTGGCAGGGCTGCTATTTTTGATGGGACGCTCAGAGCAGAACTCTCTGCTAAAGGGATTATTTAAGCTGAGGTCCGGAGGTGAGGGGGTGAGTCATACAGATGTGTGAAACAAGATGCATTCCAGGCAGAGGGAAGCACGAGTGTAAAGGTCTTAAAGTGAAACCAATCCCGGTAAGTTTGTGGGACAGCAAAGTGGTCAGTGTGGTTGGAGCTGAGTGAGAAAGGCAAAGAGCAATGGGAAATAAGACCAAATATGTAATAGATGACTTGATCACAGAGGACCGTTTCAGCATGAGATGATATAGCCCTGAGATGATGCACTCTCTGTGGCTGCTGTGTTGAGAGGAGACCATAGGTCCGGTGCAAGATGGTGGCTCAGATGAAGATGGCGGTAGCGGAGGGGATGAGAAGTTGTCAGATTCTGGAAATGTTTTGAAGGTAGGGTTGACAGGATTCAATAATAAATTGCTGTGGCATTTTGAAGAAAGAGGACTCAAGGTAGGTTATGGTTTGGCCAAAACGAATGGAGTTTTCCATTTACAGCAGTGGGAAAGACTGCGAGATAGGCATTGAAGTAAGAAAAACATTACAAGAGTGTGGGCTCCTGAAAAGTCAAGGAAAGAAAGGTTTGTAAGAAGGAAAGTGTGATCAATGTGTCACACACGAATAGAGGGGTGACATCTCTTTTGCATCTGTGGCTAGAGTTGCTGCCTGACTCACAGTCTCCCTGACATCAGTAGACATTTCTGTCACATCCAATGCTTGTGCGTTGGAAGATGTCCTGTCCTGAGAGTTAGAGACAATTCTCATACTTGACCTCAAAGGATGAAGTCCTCTGTGTTCCATTCTCAGTTCCTAGTCTCTTGGAGCTCCACTACAGATGGACAATGGGACTCTTGTCTTGCTTCAGGAGACAAAGGGGGACACCATGAAGAGCTACATTCAAAAGGCTCCTCCACAGCACATCTTGTTCAGCTCTTGGAGCAAGTCTAATAAGAAGAATCCAGCTTTCTCCATTCAGAGTGGTTTCTTTCCACCTGGAATGCTGCTTCAGGTTGACCATCTACCTCAGCTCCCCCTCATGGCCATTACACCCCCATGTCCAGTCTCCCTTGATAATGTCAAGTACTCCAGGGTTCACAGTGGCCCTGGATCTGGAAACCATACTCTACTTTATTTAGTGATTATGCTTTAAACATCTTGTTGAAGTAAATGGACTTACTAAAGTAGATGTACCTTATTCTCAATTATTAACTGTTTATTTAACACCATAACCTAATTTTGCCTTTATACAGTCACTAATTAAAATTCTTTTTAAAAATTTCAAGGTAAAAAATTGTTATGGAGTGTTGTATTGAGTATCATGTTGTGATAAAAAATGGGTTAAAAATTAAAAGAACAAAATCCGTGAGAATGAATTTTTAAGTTTAAAATGGAAACTTTAAAAGTAAAAATAGAAAAATGTTTAAAAAAAAAGCAAATAAGGTGAAAAATTGTATCAATAAAGCATACAGCTTTTGGGGAAGTACCAGAAGTTTAATAAATTGCCAATAAATTGGGGTTTTACAGTTTGGGTGTTGTCCTCCTGTGCTTCTGGCTTGCCTTCTGGGGGCGGAGCCTGCCGCGCTGTTTTCAGTCCCTTCTACCTGGGCTGCGTATCTCCGCCCCCTTGCTAGAGACTGGTCTCCATGGTAACCAGGTTGTCAGGGTACAGTTCTCTGGGGGGGGGGTTGTTCTTTTACGGCCTTTTGCAGCTGTTGAGGAAGTCAGGTCGGAGCAAGATGTCTGCGCCCAGACCTCCCTCCCAGAGAGAGCCCCTAATTAGCAACACTCTGGACGATGGAGGGGGGTCACCGCCTCTCACTGTATCCTCTCCCTTGGCCGCCTGTCACAGCCGGGCAGGCGCAGACGCTGGTTTGATTCCTGTCCAAAGCCCCCGCTTGTCGTTTTGCTCCCGCACCACGAAATCGCAACTGATTTTGGGTCGCGCGACCTTGTCTGTGCCCAGGGAGTCTGTGTGAACCCCAGGCAGGAGGGACTGAGGTCCCACAGCCCTGCACCTCCCACGCAAGTCTGCAAAATCGTCTTTCCTGGGGGGTCCACGCCGCCGCGGCGCTGCCGCGTTCCCAGCTCTGCCTAGCTTTGAATCAGACCGTAATCTGCTGTTGTTCCCTGAACACAGAGCACTTTCATGCTGGGGTATTGCTTTCCAATGGGTCCCCTCTGCGGGCTTCCTCCCCTGCGCCCCTTATCTCTGGGGGTAACCCTCCAATCGCTCTCACTTGTCTCTACCTCTTTGCCGATGGTCCTTGTCCCCCGGGGTGATCCAGAGGTGCAAAATACCACATTTCAGGCTGATTTCATGGGTGCTCACAGTGTTCCCATAGTGTTTTTTGCAGGAATTGAGCTCACTTCAGGGGACTCCCTGAAATGCGGTCACCTGGCCTTCTGCCATCTTTCCCTTCCCCAAATTGCACGATCATATTTTGAGGTAAACTCCTACCCTGCATCCCAGTGAATTTCAGTATCTCTCTTCATTTACCTTGATGATCATTATTCTGTGAAGATATAGGGTAGTACTTAAGTTTTGTGGGAAACATACTGTCCAGATTCAAATTCTCATTCCTTCGTTTCCTAGATGTGTAACGCTGGGAAAATTGCTTATTACCGCTATGCCTCAGTTTCCTCCTCTGAAAAGCAGGAATAACAACTATGAGGATAAACTGAGATGAAACATATAGAGTGCTCTGCACATAGTAGAAGCAGGGAGATGGAATCTGCCCCAGCCTGGGTCTGTAAAGAAGGAAAATGTCGAACAGGGCCTCTTCTTACACCCAATCAACATGCAGTGGTCATGTAGCACAGCAAGAGGTAAACTTCCATTGCTTTAGGACACTGAGATTGGGAATTGCTTGTTACTGCAGCACAACCTAATCCTGACTGACTGACATAGAAATTGAGATTGTATGTAGGGCATACTGTACCAAAACCTAAAATTAGTGGCTTTCACATAGTGATCTGTCCGTGGGTGGTGAAGAAACAGATATTAAAGGTTGAAAAAGCAAAGATCTCTGTTGTGCAGAGGCAAAATGTGTATCCCTTTGGGGTAGTCCCTTGGGAAGAAACTCTCATATCTATGAATCCTGTCTAGGTGGGAAAGATGGAACACCTAATGCTAGCAATGTGTTGCTGGCTGTTAGCCGAGAATATAGGCACATGGCAGGACGGCACTTTCTAGGACCCTTAATATCAGGCATAGGGAAGGCACAGAAGTAGACACAGTCCCCTTTAAGTCATGTGAAAAACTTAGTGCTCCAGGGTCGTCTGGGTGGCTCAGTTGGTTAAGCATCTGCCTTCAGCTCAGGTCATGATCCCAGAGTCCTAGGATCGAGCCCTGCTCAGTAGGGAGTCTGTTTCTCCTTCTCCTTCTGCCCGTCCACCTACTTGTGCTCCCTCTCCGTCAAATAAATAAATAAAATATTCTTTAAAAGAAAAAAAGCCCTTGGGCTTCTATCCTGAAGCAGTAGGAAACTTTGAAAGGTTTTTTAAAAAGGGATGATGGAAGACAGGCTGGCCAGAATTGTATACCCCACCAAACTTTTTGTAAACAAGAAAAAAGCACAAATCTGATCATGTGAGAAAGCATTTAAATACTCAAAACCTAACAGAACATAATGTAACATAATACGTCATAATAACATAAAATATAGCAAAACATAATATAGAGTAAAAGTGAGAATTTCCTTTCACCTAACCCGAAATCCCTCTCACTTCTCCACACTGTTGTATCAATATTTTGGTGTGCATCTTGCCAGACCTTTGCCATGCACCTAAACACACACACACACACACAGGTCTTTTTTTTTTTACATTAGTGGAATCATACATATAGATCTAACTAAATGACTGTATTTAGGTATTCCAGTGTGTGGATACACTATAATTTATTATTGATGTACAATCATGATGTTTCCAATAGTGCATAAATATCCTTCTATATATCTAGTGTATTTGTAAAGTCTGACTCCAAACCAAAGTGTACACATGTATGACTCCCTTTCTTTAAAGTATGCATGACTCCCTCTAACAAAACTTAACTTCTCTTTTAAGCCCCTTCTATTATATAGAAGTAAAATTAACCAATCTTTCAAGGGTTATGGCTTTCCTGCCCCCTATGGAATTTGAGTTACAATTCCAGGACCTTACACAAGCCAAGAGGGCTGGAGCATTTGGATATTTTCCCCACCATCTGTCCATCCTCCCCATCAGATCTGGTATCTCTCAGCTGTTCCTGTCCTGCATCTGGGCACTTGAAATTCTTTCTAGGAGATTTTCCATGGGCATACTCACAAATCCAGATGGTGTATCCCTTTTCTCCCTCAGGTCTTACCAATACTCCACTTCTTCTGTTTTACTTTTAATTTTATATTGTCGAGGTTGACAACTTTACTTTCAAGTTTTTAAACACAGCTAATTCTTCTGTGCTTTGTCTGTTAATTAACTCTAAAATTTAAAAACAATTGGACAACATTTACACCATTATGGCATATATTATATGATGATAATATGTATATTTTTAATTTCAAGTTGAGTTGTATGCTAGGATTATTTTTCCTTCTCTATGGATCTAAGCTCATGACCATATCACAAAAAAAGTGATATTCCTCGGATGCCTGGGTGGTTCAGTGGGTTAAGGCCTCTGCTTTCGGCTCAGGTCATGATCTCAGGGTTCTGGGATCGAGGCCCGTGTTGGGCTCTTTGCTCAGCAGGGAGCCTGCTTCCTCCCCTCTCTCTGCCTGTCTCTCTGCCTACTTGTGATATCTCTCTCTCTCTCTCTCTCTCTCTCTCTCTCTCTCTCTCTCTCTCTTTCCCTCTGTCAAATAAATAAAATCTTTTTTAAAAAGAAAAAAAAAGTGATATTCCTCGAGTGAAGTTTGAATGGATTCCTTTTTTTGCAACTCCCATCAAATGTTTTTACCATATGCTCAAGAAGGCCAACTCTCTGTCCCTGCTTATTCCATCACATTTCTTTATTTCCTGGAGATCATGTTGGAGTGTTCTTTCCCCCTGCTTCTATCTGAAATAGCTGCTCAGCCTGGAAAACTGCACAGCCATAATCTTGAGGCATTGCTTCCCTGCTTCCCTGGGTTAGAGACATTTCACTTTAGATCTTATTTCCTCATTTGTTTTAGATCACTTCCTCATTTTTCCCAAATACAACCTCAAGTGACTTCTCATGAAAGAGTTATGTACACCTAAAACTCTGGAAAGTCTGAGACTTCCAACTGCTCCACATCCTCACCAACACCAAGACTTTTCAGTTTAAGTGACAGTTCATATGAGGTGGTATTGCTGTGTGATCTGTTTGCATTTTCCTGATAGCTAATGATATTGAGAGATTTTCATATTTTTTGGCTATTTGGATATGTCTTCTTGTGAAGTGGCTGTCCAGTGGTTTGTTCATTTTTAGTTTTTTTGACTCTTTGTTATAGATATGTACAAGTTCTTTATATATTCAGACTATGAGTCCTTTACGGAAATATTTATTATAAACATTTTCTCCCAGTCTGTGACTTGTCTTTTCATTTTCTTGTTAATATATTCGATGAACAGTAGTTCCTAATTTTATGAAGTCTGATTTTAATTTTTTTCTTTATGATTAGTGATCATTGTATACTGCTTATAAAATCTTTGCCTATTCCCTGGATCATAAATGTAATCTCTGTTCTGTTCTAGACATTTTATTCTAGAAGTCACTTAGGTCTATGACTTCTCTAATTTTGGGGTGTGGTATGAAGTAGAGGTCAAGATTTAATATTATTCCATACAGATATATAATTGCTCTAGCACCATTTATAAAAAAAAGACCATCCTTTCCCTTTACTTAATTGCGATGGCACATTAATATATGCTTATAACATATAGTATTAACTTGAATAAATAAATAAATATATATATATATATATTCGCCGACTTCTCTATTTTTGCTCCAATACTGCTCTGTCTTAATTACTATACCTTCATAGTGCTAGTAGGAGTACAAATTGGGACAATCACTTTGGAAAAGTCTGGCAGTGTCTAGTAAAGCTAAAAATACACTTACCTTTTGATTGAGGAATTTGACTTGCTTCATATTTGCCCAAGAGAAATAAATGCATATGTTTACCAAAAGACATATGAGAATGTTTGTACAGCTTTATTCATGATAGCCAAAAATTAAGAATAAACCAAATCTTATTAATGGAGAATGGATAAATGAACTTCAGTGATGTCATGCAATCGAAGATTACACCACAATAAAAAAAGAACAACTTTCCACTTCCCATAACATGGATGAATCTCACGAATATTTTTGAGCAAAAGACACAAAACTGCATATACTACAAGATTCTATTTCTATGAAATTCAAGAGCTTGAAAAACCAAACATACTAAAACCAAACATAGAAGTCCGAATAGTGGTAACCTCCAGAGGACAGGGTATTGACTGTCAAGGCCCATGATGAAAATCGGGTTCCAGAAATGCTCTATATATTGATCTGGGTGGTGTTACACAGGTACATGTGTATGTACGAATTTACTGAATCGTACTTTTTAAGATCACTGTTCATTATACACTTTGCTTTACCAATGTCATGTATCAGTAAATTTTTAAAAAGGAGATGAAATCTGAAAATGTTTTTGTTTTGCCTCACAGTTGAGTGTTTAGCTGCATTAAAGGACACAAACTGTGTGCTTCCTCTCAGGTTTCCTCAAATGCTTCCTTAGGGGCCCTCTTGGACAGATCCCCGTCTGTGTGGGATTGCTCCTTTTCTTCCAGACCTCAGTGAAATCTCCCAACACAGCACAGGAAGTCTAGTTCCTGACATGTCACTGATGCTGGATGAGGCAACCCAAAATTGTGTGTATGTGTGTGTGCATGTGCGTGCGTGTGTGCGCACACATGTGTTGGGAAGGCAATGGTGAAAAGGAAAAACTCTTATTCTTCTCAATACTACTTCACTTCTGGTCACCAAACGTGTGGACATTTTCCTATACTGACCAAATTTCCAACATCAGCATGGTGTCCTATGACTCACTCCAGTTTTAACACTATCCACCTGGAGTTAACTCAGATCTCCCAAGTTCAGAGCTCAGACCCACAACAATGTGCCCATTTCAGACTCTCTCAGGTTGTCATCTATGCTTTGAACTGACCAGCTGTAAGTCAGAGTTCCCATGACCCCCTCTTCAGGTTTGGGCATTTGTTAGAGCGGCTCACAGAACTCAGGAAAACCATTTATTTATCAGATCAGCAGTTCATCACAAAGGTTACAAGTCAGGAACAGCCAGGTGGAGGAAGCGCGTCAGGCCAGGGCTTGGGAAGGCCTGGGGAGTCTTCTGGCCCACTCGGGCTAGGTCACCCTCTGAGCACCTTGATGAGTCCTGCAACCTGGAAGCTCCCCGAACTCTTTGGTAAAGAAATTTTTATGGAGGCTTCATCACATAGGCTGGATCAGTTATCAACTTAGTCTCCAGCCCCTCTCCCCTCCCTAGAGAATGGGGAGTAGGATTCCAAGTCTCTTTCTTTCTTTTTTTTTTTTAAGATTTTATTTATTTATTTGACAGAGAGAAACACAGCCAGAGAGGGAACACAAGCAGGGGGAGTGAGAGAGGGAGAAGCAGGCTTCCCACCGAGCAGGGAGCCCGATGTGGGGCTCGATCCCGGGACTTCCGGGATCATGACCTGAGCCGCAGGCAGTCGCTCAACCAACTGAGCCACCTAGGCGCCCAGATTCCAAGTTTCTAATCATGGTGTGGTCTTTCGGGTGACCAGCCTCCACCCTGAAGTCATTCAGGAACCCATCAAGAGTTGCTTCATTAGACCCAAACATGTTCCTATCACTCAGGAATTTCCAAGAGATTTACGAGTTCTCTGTCAGGAACTGGGTCAAAGACCAAATGTTAGAACAAAAGATGCTTCTAGCACCTTTACTGCTTAGGAAATTACAAAGGTTTAAGGAGCTCTGGCCAGAAGCCTGGAATAAAAACCAAAGTAAGTATATTTCTTATTATATTCCAATATCACAAAAGGTTATATTCCCTTGAAGTGAACCTGACTGATGGAAAATAGACAGGAACACACTAGGAAGATTTAAAAAAAAGAGGAATCCATTTAAACATCACTCTAGGAATATTCCCTTTACAGTGTTATAGTCATGGCATTAGATCCATAGAGAGGGAAAAATAATCTTAGCACACAGCCCAAAATTAAAAATAGTAACATGTTATTAATATGTATATATGTACATATATGTCATGTTTACTGGTTTCTCTGATCCTATCAATATGATGCTTTGTGCTATTTAGCTCAGATAAATTATCTTTCATTTTCCCTCCCTGATTTTAAAGCAACCAGTTCTTTATTTTTATCTTTAAATTATCTATAAACAAATTTTACTTATTTTTAAAAAGATTTCTTTATTTATTCATGAGAGATAGGGAGAGAGAGGAAGGCAGAGGCGGAAGCAGGCTACTTGTCGAACAGGGAGCCCACTGCGGGGCTGGATCCCAGGACCCCGGGATCATGACTCTCTGAGCCAAAGGCAGACCCTTAATGACTGAACCACCTAGGCGCCCAACAAATTTTACTTATTTAGGCAGAATCTATACAAGTTCTCTTTTCCTCTCCCCCAGAAACCTGGACATTACTATACTGGAAATGGACATACTAATGATACAAAACTTATTTAAAAAATCAGACATACGAATGACACAAAACTTAAGCCATCTGCGAACATTCGACAAAAGCCATTCTCAATGTTTGCACCTTCTGGATGACTAAAGATCTACCGTTTAAATATGAGCATGACCAAAAATCCTAACCATAATGTATGACTGTTTAAAACATGATTGCCATTATGTGTATTATTGTACCAAATTGTACATTCTTTTTTAAATAATAATTTATTTTATTTTATTTTTTTTAAAGATTTTATTTATTTGAAAGAGAGAAACACAGCCAGAGAGGGAACACAAGCAGGGGGAGTGAGAGAGGGAGAAGCAGGCTTCCCGCCGAGCAGGGAGCCCGATGTGGGACTCCATCCCGGGTCTCCGGGATCATGACCTGAGCCGAAGGCAGTCGCTTAACCAACTGAGCCACCCAGGCGTCCCTTATTTTATTTTTTCAGTGTTCCAAGATTCATTGTTTATGCCCCACACCCAGTGCTCCATGTAATTCATGCTCTCTTTAATTGTAAATTCTAATTAATATTTTCTCAGGTCCTGGACCTTTAGGTCCTGGACCGTACACTGGCCAGAGAAAAAGCTCAGTATATGTAGCATTTGTTGAATAAAAGTAGGGAGGGAGGGAGGGAGGGAGAAATGCAGTACGATGATGCTCATAGGTTCCTTTGAGTATATGAGACTATTTTCTGTTATACTAAATGATCCCAGACTGCTGTGCTTCTGAGTTTTTGAGTCTGCTTGTAGCGTTCCATCTTTGCCCTTTTTAAAGATTCTCTTGTTTCTATGTCTCTTGGCACCATTGTGTGTATACCTACCCCTTAAAACCCTTCACTCTTCTAACTCACCACTTCTCATTAAGTTTGGATTTGGGACCAAGATCACTAAGCTTTTTATAGTAAGTTTAAAAAGCTCTAAGTGAGTTTATGGTTGGTTTTACCAGAGTTTAACATACTATTTGTGGATTTTAGTTCCATTTTTGTTGCCCAGACACTTCCTCCCGCCCTCACCCCAGTTTTTACTTGTATTTCAGATAGTAAGATTGCCAGATAGCTTATTTCTACATGGATGAAACAATGTGCTAGTTACTGGGGTAGAATTGTCTAATATAAACTACCTCTATTTTCTAGATGGCGATGCTCTTAGGCTCTCTGAGCCCTGGGATTTTCAAAGCAAGCATAACTTCATGTAAGTCATGATGGTTCCAGAGAAGTTTGCGAAGCAATGTAAGCATGAATATGATCACCTGAAACTCTCATACGGGACCCATGAACCTCTTTCATCAATTTTTGAGACCATTTATAGCAGTAGCTTTGTTGCCTAACAAATTACCCTAAAGTTAGAGGCTTTAAACCATGATTATTTACATTTCCTATGCATCCATAGGTCATCTGGGTGGTTCTGGGGATGTGTGCTGGGCTCAGTTATGTATCTGTGGTCAGCTGTAGGTTGTCTAGACAGTTCTGTTAATCTCGGACTCTTTCCTGTATGTCTGGCATCTTGGTGGGCATTACTAAGCTGTACTGCTCTGCCTACATGTTTCACCCCCGAGCAAGCTATCTTGGACACACTATCATGGAAAAGGCAAAAGAGCAAAAGACAGAGCAAAAGCATGCCAGGTTTCTTGAGGTCTAGACTCTGGAACTCACACACCAAGTCTGCTGCAACCTACTGGCCAATGTGAGTCACCGGAATAGCCCAGATTCCAGTGCGGAGCAAACAGACTCCTCCTCTTGATAGAAGGAACTGCACAGTCACATTGCAGAGGACATGGATACAGAGAGAAGTAGAAAACTGGGCCAAACTGCCATCAACTGAAGCACTGTTTACTTTTTTAAAAGCAAGGAAAAATAACCACTCCATTTTATTATACTATTCCCTGTTTTGTTTCTCTCCCTGTAGTTAATGCTGACACCATTTATTTATGTTTCATTTTTTCCCTAGTCCCATCTCCTCACCCTTCAGTATAGAATACCTTAAAGAAGATGTCTCAAAATGTGTTGTTTATACACCAAATGGTAAATAAAGTAGGCTGAACATTTGCTACAGAAGAAAAAAAGCACAGAAACTGATATTCTTAAAAGGTGTTGTACTGCGTACGTCCACTCTGAGTTGGACGTAGTCAAACTTGCTGTTGCCCTCGATCTCAGTAAAGGCCCCAGCACCTTTGCCCTAGCGGAATAAAATACCAGGTAACACATGCAGCACGAAGTTGACAACATGGGTATCTGAGCTTAAAATTTTAGCTGTGGGCGATGCAGAGCCTCCGGCTGGGAAAGGGGATGATCAGCTAGCTCTGCTGACCTTCAGGAGCTGGGTCTGGATAAACACCATGTGAATGGTGTGCCCTGGGTGCCAAGTGCATTAATTAACCTCAGGAGATGTTTCAATAGCATGGTGGGTTTTTTTTTTTTTTCTTATCTACCAATGCAAAGAGCTCTGAAATTTGCTCTAAAATCCCTCGGGAAGGACAAAGGTGACTCATTCCTTATGCCTTGAATTTGCCCCCATCTGACCTGAAAGAGTAATGTTTAGCTGTTTCCATGTGAGTGGGAGGGTTAGAGATTTTATTGTTACTTAATTGGGAAATGGATGACTGAGAAGAGGAAGCAATGTTTAGCAATCGCGTGATCTAACATAATGGTAAACTTAGTGATTACTTAATCTGTTAATGTAATTCTAAAATTTATGAAGAACTTTTGAACCCAAGTTTTCTTATAAATCGGGTTTACTGTATTTGCAGTAGTCTTCTCTACATTTCTGAATATAATCCTTTGGGCTGCTTCCAAAACTCACACAGGTGCAGTCTCTAGGTCATTAGTTCTCAGAGTAGACTGTGAAAATAAACTCACAGTGGCTGCTTTTCAGGTACAGCCTTCCTTAGTACTTCCTTTTACCCCCAACACAGTATACACCAAAATTTAGTTTCTTCATAAACTATAGTATCCAGAGTTCTTGAAGACTGATAATCTATTAGCAATAATTAGTATTAACTGGAATATCCAATTGCAGAAACTACCTCATTCCTCATCAAGATGATAAAGACAACAGTTTTAAAAGAATCTCAGGTCCCTGGTTGGTCTTTTGTTGAATTCTGAGAAGTCTCTAGCGGTCAGACATCCTAGCTTTCATGAACAATTTGGTTTTTATCCAATAACACTTACAGCTGTGAAATTCTGTCCTTTTATAAAAACTTAGCTTCTTCCTCATATGATCTTATTTCATAATAGCCACACACACACCACATGATATTGACAATAACTGACCATTCTCTACCAGATAAAAATATATTATAAATAAAATAAATATCAAAAAGTAGATTTCATAAATATCATTGAGGCATCATAGTACCTTCTTTTCTCCAAGCAAAAGAATTTCATTGCTTGATAGGTCCAATCTTAAAGTAAAACTTAGGTTACATGGAATAAATGGTGACATAGGAAAACCCAGCTTCCCCAGTTTCCCTCCCCACAAAGATTAATATTTAGACACTATCCATGAACAAAAACAGCTCTGGGAGAGCTCTAGAGTCCACAGAGGGTATTTTAGAAACACAGTGGAACAAAAAAAACACTGAAAGTAGTCAGACAAAAAGAGAAGGAAACAGATTCATTTTGCCTACATCATCCCATCTCCCAGGCCAGCATTGTTCAACACCCAGAAGGAACGCCCTAGTCAGAAAGAGCTCCTCTCACCCGAAAAGAGGGGGTTGAGTTTCCCCACTTTCCCCAGCCTCTTGGGACACCGCACAAAGGTTCCACTTCGGTTTCACTCCACCCAGACCTGCAAAGTTGGGATGTGTTGAGCTAACTAAGAATAAGGAAGAGAAGCAGAGGCTGTTATTAGCAAACACACATCAGCAGCGATCATTGTTCATAGAGACCTGTTGTGCAGAAAAACTCGGTTGATTTTGCCACTGATGAAGCCAAAGGTGAGCACAGCTGCCATGGACCCCCTGCACATTGCTCCAGGTTTGGCCCCGCAGGAATTCACTGGCTGATGCCAGCTGCTTGAATCTTTCCTGCCACTCCTCTCCCCAGCGCCCCCTGCCCCACCAGACTGGAGAATAGCACCTGCAGCCACTGAAGTCTCTGTGGCTGGGCAACTGTAAGACACTGCCCATCGGAGTCCCTGCCCACCCCCACCAGAGCCCAGGAGCCATGCTCCTGGCCAGCTCTAGCTTCTGCAGCTGCACAAATGCAAGACATTAGTCTAGGTCCCCCTAGCTGACCCCACTGCTATGCCTGCCCTGAAGCCTAGGCGGTTCAGCTGTGTACCTGCCCACCACTGGCCTGACACCAGTCATTGGCCTCTCCCTTAGCCAGCAAGCACAGGGGTGGTATATACAGCCATGGGTGAGTGATCAACAATGAGGGCCTTTGCCCAGATCAAGCCCTGTCTTCCATCCCTGGCCAGAGCCATCATGCTCCCCTCCAGCTAGTCCCTCCAGCTTTGCAGGCATCCACCCCCAGCCTGGACCTGTCAGCAGTGTGCACTCCTGTGGGGAGAGTCTACAGCCACAGTCAGGTCCTCTGCAGCTGCTTGTGAACCCACAGTTAGCCCCAGACCTTGCCATCTGCCTCAGTGTCCATCACTACGAGTGTATCTGCAACTGGCCCCAGCCACTGCGAAGCCCCTGCAGCTGGCCCCCATAGTTAAGTGTGTGTATACCACCAGCTCTGAACACCACCACTGCCTACCCTGATCCTTAACTACTAGACCTGGAGGCGCTATTTAGGACATCAACAGCCCTGGGAGCAGCCACTGCAGACTCCTCATAGTGCCCACAAGGACCACATAGTTATTGATGCTGGGAGTCCCAGTGGCCTGAGCCAAAGAGACAGCACACTTCCCCAGACCTGGTGCTGCCACATACTCCCACACTTGGCATCTTGCTCCACTAGATCCAGGGGATTACAACAGGATCCAAAGTGCCCCCAACCACAGGTGAAAGGTTTCTCTTACTGAGCTCAGTCTGTAAAGTCTGAGAGAGCTAACTGCTTTTGCAAATGTGTACACACCAGTGCAATGCCACAGGGATCATGAGGAATCAGGGAAACATGACACCACAAAGGAACACAATAAAAACCCAGCAGCCGGCCCCAAAGAAATGAAGATCCAGGAATTGCCTGACAAACAATTAGAAGTGATTATTCTACAGATGCTCAGATCACTGCAAGAGAACTCAGATAAACAACTTAGTATCAGAAAAAAAATACAAAAAAAATGAAGAGCACTACACAGAGATAAAAAAAAGAACAAAACAGAAATTTTGGAGCTAAACAATACAATGACTGAATTGAAGAATCGAATTGACAGCTTCAATAGCAGACGACCTAGCAGAAGAATCAGTGAGCTAGAAGACAAATCAATTGGGATTATCTAGTCAAGGAGCATAAAAGAAAAAAAAGTGTGAAAAAGAATGACGAAAACCTAGGTAAGTTATAGGACACCATAAAAAGAAGTAATGTATACATCACTAGAGGCTCTGAAGGGAAAGAGATAGGGAAAGGGGCAGAAAGCTTATTTAAAGAAATAATGGCTGAGAACTTCTCAACTCTGGGAAGATATTTGAACATCCAAGTTCATGAAGCTAATAGGTCACCCAAAAATTTTAATCCAAGACAATTTTCTTCAAGACACATAACAAAACCGTCTAAAACAAAAGACAATGAGAGGATATTAAAAGCAGCAAAAGAAAAAAAAATACTATCTCATACAAGGAAACATCCCATAAGGCTATTAGCTGATTTCTCAGCAGAGACCTTACTGGCTAGGAGAGAATAGAATGATGTATTCAAAGTGCTGAAAGAAAGTGCAGACCAAGAATATTTTACCCAGCAATACTCCTTTTCAGAATTGAAGGCAAAACAAGGACTACCCCAATAAACAAAGCCAAAGGGATTTATCACCATAAATTTACCCTACAACAAATGCTGAAAAGAATTCTTCAAGCTGAAACAAAAGGATACTGATAGGCAACATGAAAGCATGTGAAAATATACAACACACTGGTAAAGGTAAGCACAGAATCAAGTATAGAATCCTCCAATACTGTACTACAGTGATATGTTGTGAACTGTTTAACTCTAGAGTAAGGTTAAAGGAAAAAAGTACTAAAAATAGCTATAACTTCAATAATTTGTTAATGATTGCACAATATAAAAAGATATAAAATGATGACATTAAAAACAAAAGGGGAGTAAAGGCATGAAGTTTTTGTATGTGAGCAAAATTAAATTCTTATCAGTATAAAACAGACATATATGTATATATATGATGTTATATGTAAGCCTCATGGGATTCACAAAGCAAAAACATACAATATATACAAAAAAGATAAGGGAAGGAAATCAGGGGCACCTGGGGGGCTCAGTCATTAAGCTCCTGCCTTTGACTCAGGTCATGATCCTGGAGACCCGGGATCGAGCCCCACATCAGGCTCCCTGCTCAGCAGGAAGCCTGCTTCTCTCTCTTTCACTCCCCTGCTTGTGTTCCCTCTCTGGCTGTGTTTCTCTCTGTCAAATAAATAAATACAATCTTTAAAAAAGAGAGATAGAGAGAAGGGAATCAAAGCATAGCACTATGGAAAATCACTAATTTACAAAGGAAGTCAGTAAGAAAAGAGGCAAAGGAAAATGGAACTACAAAGTGGCTGGAAGACAATTTCAAAGATGGCATTATCGATAATTATTTTAAATGTTAGTGCATTCAATTCTCCAATCAAATGCAAGAGTGGCTGGATGGATAAAAAATAAGATCTCAACTGTATGTTGCCTACAAGCAAGTCTTCAGGTTTAAGAACACACATAGACTGAGAGAGATGGCAAAATATATTCCACACAAGTGGAAACCAAAGAAAATAGAGGTAGCTGTACTTACATCAGAAAGTAAAAGACTTTAAACCAAAAATGGTAACAAGAGACAAAGATGGTCATATAATAATAAAGGGATCAATTATTCAAGAAGATATAATAATCATAAATATATACACACCCAACATTGCAGTCTCTAAATTTATTAAGCAAATGCTAACAGATCTGAAAGGAGAAATGGAAAATACAATAATAGTAGGGGACTTCAATACCTCACTCTCAACAATGGATAGACCATCCAAAAAGAAAAAAAGGAAATGTTGGATTTGAACCATACATTAGACCAAATGGATATAACAGACACATACATAACACTCCATCCAAAAGCAGCAGAATAAATATTCTTCTCAAATGTACACAAAACATTCTCCAGCATAGATCAAATGATAGGTCATAAAACAAGCCTCAGCAAATTTAAGAAGATTGAAATCCTAAGTGTTTTTTCTGACTACAATGGTACAAAACTGAAATCAATAGCAGAAGGAAACTGGGAAATTTACAAAATGTGGACATTAAGCAAGTACACCTGAATAACCAATGGGCCAAAGAAGAAATCATAGGTAAACCAAGAAATATCCCTAAAGAGACAAAAATGGAAGCCCAACATGTCAAAACCTATGGGATGCTGCAAAAGCAGTTCTCTAAGAGGGAAGTTTATACCAATAAATGCCTACAGAAACAACTCAAATAAACAGCTTCACTTTAATTCTCAAGGAACTAGAAATAGAAAAGCAAATTAAGCCCAAAGTTAGCAGAAGGAAGGAAATGAAAACCAGAGCAAAAATAAATAAAACTGATACCAGAGAAATAATAAAAGATCACCAAAACTACGAGCTGGTATTTTTGGTAAAGATAAACAAAATTGACAAAACCTTAGCTAGACTAACTCAGAATAAAAGAGACAGGATTCAAATAAATGAAATCATAAATGAAAGAAACATCACAACTGGTACCACAGAAATACAAAGGATCATGAGAGAATACCACGAAACTTGGACAACCTAGAAGAAATGGATAAATTTCTAGAAACATACAATCTACCAAGACTGAATCCTGAAGAAATACAAATCTGAAGAAACCAAAAAAGAGTAAAGAGGTTGAATTGGTAATCAAAAATATCCCAACATAGAAAACTCTAGGACCAAACATTTAAAGAAAAATTAACCCTGGGGTCCCTGGGTGGCTCAGTCCATTGAGTGTCTGAATCTTGGTTCTGGCTCAGATTGAGATATGAGGGTCTTGAGATCAAGGCCTGAATCGGGCTTCTGGCTCAGTGGGGAGTGTGCTTGAAGATTCTCTTCCTCTGCCCCTCCCTCTGCTTGTGCATGCACACTCTCCTCTTTCAATAAATAAATAAATCTTAAAAAAAAGAATTAACCCCAATCCTTCCCAAACTCTTCTAAAAAATTAAGGAGGAGGAAAAACTCCCAAATTCATTTTACAAAGCCAGCATTACCCTAATACCAAGGACACCCACAAGAAAAATAAAATAAAAATAAAATTATGGGCTAATAACCTAATGAACACAGATGCAAAAATTCTCAACAAAATACTAAAAAACAAAATTCAACAGCACATTAAAAGGATCATACACCCTGATCAAGTGAAATTTGTCTCTGAGATTCAAAGATTATTCAATATATGCAAATCAATAAATGTAATATACCACATTAATAGAAAAATAAAAATCATATGACCACCTCAATAGATACAGAAAAAGCATTTGATAAAATACAAAATCCTTTCATGATAAAAATTCTCACAAATTGGGTATAGAATGAAGACACCTCAGCACAGTAAGGCCATTCATGACAAGCCCGCAGATACCATCATACTCAATGGTGAAAGGTTGAAAACTTTTCTCTAAGATTAAGAACAGGACAAGGGTGCTTACACTCTTCACTTCTGTTCAACATAGTACTAAAAGTCCTAGCCAGAGTGATCAGGCAAGAAAAGCAGATAAAAGACAAGCAAATGGTAAAGGAAAAAGTTAAGCTGTCTTGGTAGATGATACGATCTTGCATAGAAAGAATTGTCAAGACTCCACCAAAAATCTGCTAGAACTAATCAACGAATTCAGTAAAGTTGCAGAATAGAAAAATCAACATCCAGGAAACGGTTGTGTTTCTACACACTAACAATAAAGCATCTGAAAAAGAGGCTGGCGTGCTGCGGAGGCACTGCAGGTGGTCTGTGGTGGGTCCAGGCCCCGGCTCATTGGTGGCTCCCTGAGCTCTGCTCCTCCCCATGAGCTGCTGCCTGGTGAAGAGGAAGCCATGTTGCTCTGGGTCACCAGGAATACAGAAGTTAATGCTGAAAATAAGGCGAAGATCAGTATGGCAGGCACAAGGCAGATGCCTCTGGCCACGACTGCGGCCTCCAAGCCCCAGCTGAGGCCCAGAACAGCTCTCCAAGACATTGGTAACAAAGCCAGTGAAAAAGCGCACAGGCCAAACTGCCTCTGAAAGAGGAAGCAAAAACTTTGGTTCCTGGAAAAGTTATTGCTAAAAAAATACCTAAACCTCTGGAAAAGGCACCCGAGCCTGTGCCAAAACCTGAGCGAGAACCTGAGCCCATTAAAGAAGAAAAACTTTCACCTGAGCCGATTTTGGTGGATACTCACTCTCCAAGTCCAGTGGAAGCCTCTGGATGTGCCCCTGGAGAAGAATCTCTGTGTCAGGTGTTCTCTGATGTAATTCTTTGTAGTGAATGATGTGGATGCAGAAGACAGCAGATCCAAACCGTCATAGTGAATTATGTGAAAGAGATTTATGCTGATCTGAGACAACTTGAGGAAGAGCAAGAAGTCAGACCAAAATACCTGCTGGTTGTGATGTCACTGGAAACATGAGAGCCAACCTTACTGACTGGCTCATACAGGTTCAGATGAAATTCAGGTTACTGTGGGAGACCATGTACATGACTGTTTCTATTATTGGTCGGTTCATGCAGAATAACTGTGTGTCATGTTTACTGCTAGCAAATGTGAATAAATATCCCCTCCAGAAATTGGTGACTTTGCCTTTGTGACTGACAACACTTACACTAAGCACCAAATCAGCCAGATGGAAATGAAGATTCTGAGATCTTTAAATTTTGGTCTGGGCTGCCCTCTACCCCTGCATTTCCTTCAGAGAGCATCGAAGATTGGAGAGGTTGATGTTGAGCGACATAACTGCCCAAATACCTGATGGAGCTCTATTGGCCTACGATAGGGTGCACTTTCTTCCTTTGCAGATTACAGCAAGAGCTTTTTGCCCAGCACTGAAAGTTCTCAATGACGGTGAATGGACACCAACTCTACAGCATTACCTGTCATACACTGAAGAATCCCTTCTAAATGTTAGGGCAACACCTGGCTAAGAATATGATCATGGTGAATCGTGGGCTTACAAAGTCCGTGACTATCAAGGACAAATCTGCCGCATGTAGGCACACTAAGATCAGCACTCTGACACACGATCCAGCCAAGGCCGTGGCAAAGGCATGACCTGTAAACATGATTTGGAGTACTACAATAACTGCAAATAAAACTGGCACCATGTGCCATCTGTACATATTATATGTTACCTTTACTTACTTTTAATAAAGTCTGTGGTCCTTTTTACTTCTTATACCTTAAAAAACACCTGAAAAATAAACTATCCCACTTATGATAGCTTCAAATATAATAAAATACTTGGGAATAAATTTAACCAAGCTGGTGAAATATCTGTACACTGACAACTGCAAGAATTGGATGAAAGAAATTGAAAAAGATAAAAACAAATGGAAAGATATCTCATGTTCTGCATCAAGAGGGTTAATATCATTAAAATGTCCATATTACCCAAACCCACCTATGCATTCAATGCAATCTCTATCAAAATGCCAATGACATTTCTCATAGAAATAGAATAAGCAATTCTAAAATTTTTATGGAGCCACCAAAGACCCCCAATGGCCAAAGCAATCCTAGGAAAGAACAAAGCGAAAGGCAAACTATACGACAAAGTTATAGTAATCAAAACGGTATGGTGCTGGCATAACAACAGACACACAGACCAATGGAACAGAATTGAGAGGCCAGAGATAAACCCCCACATATGTGGTTAACTAATATTTGGCAAGGGAGCCAAGGCTACTCAATAAGGGGAAAGATAGTTTCTTCAATAAGTGGTGCTAGAAAAACTGGAGAGACACATGAGAAGAATGAAATTCTTCTATATTACACTACTTACAAAGATGAACTTGAAATGGATTAAAGACTTAAACATAAGATGTGAAACTGTAAAATTCCCCCAGGAAAACATAAGAAAAAAACTTCTTGATATCGATCTTGGTAGTGATTTCCTGATATGACACCAAAACCACAAACAACAAAAGCAAAAATTAATTAAGTAGGACTACAAACCAAAAACCGTCTGTGCAGTGAAGGAAATGCTTTGTGGTTATATAGGGAAAAGCTGTTCTTTGGAGGGCGCCTGGGTGGCTCAGTTAGTTAAGCGACTGCCTTCAGCTCAGGTCATGATCCTGGAGTCCCGGGATGGAGCCCCACATCGGGCTTCCTGCTCAGCAGGGAGCCTGCTTCTCCCTCTGACCCTCCCCCCTCTCTCATGCTCTCTCTCTCTCACATAAATAAATAAATTTTTTTTAAAAAGCTGTTCTTTAGAAAAACATTATTTGGTGAATCATCATGTTGTAATGCTTTAAATATCTTATAATTTTATTGGTCAATTATGCCTCATTAAAGCTGAAGAAACATTATAAATAAATATAAATAATTAAAAGTAAAAATGAGCATGAACTGGGTTAGCTAATGTTTCTAAACTAAGATACAAGGTATCTTTTTAAAAGATTTTATTCATTCATTTGAGAGAGACAGACAGAGAGAGCACAAGCAGCGGAGAGGGAGAGGGAGAGATACCAAGATACTTAGATGGCATAAACCAGAGGTTTATACCACTGTTAGCCAGTGAGCGTGCATAATCTGCACCTAGCACAATAACTTTGAAAATATCCTTGGTTACTTACAGCCTGACTAATCGGCTAGTGTTGGATAAAGAATATGGACTTTTTCACCAGAAAGGTGTGTGTTAATGTCGACATTTCCACAGTACTTGTGAGATGGCTTGTGCCTATTGTTTCTCCTCTGTCCTTCAGCCTCAATTTCTATCAGCAAAATTGGGATAAAATGGCTACCTTGCAGTGTCCTGAGGGATTAGGCGAAGTGTATGTAAAATGTTTGGCTTAGCCGAAGGTGTTTTGCTAACTGTTAGCTATTTCTCTTACTGACGTTTGTTTCGGGTGCCGGCCTCTCCCCCTGTGGCAGCTCTTGCTGACCCCCAGGAGAACACAGGCCCACACGTCTACCCGTTTCCTAGACTGTGCAGATCCTAACTGATGGCCTCATTCAGAACAATGGCCAAAATCGAACCGTGAGCATACGTGTATACGCAATCTGATTTGATGACACCTAATTGCCAAGTTAGAGTGTACAAAACGAGTGGAAGTGGGAAAAAAAAAGAGGTCTCATACTAGGGCTTCTTTGCCTCTGAGATTCTGTCCACAGCGTGAGGTGACACTCTTGTCTCCTACCAGTGCCATGAGGTTCACCAGGCCATGAGCACCAGACTCGGTACTCAGTTTTCCCTTCCCAAGCCATAAATTGTGACACGCTTGGCCTTTCACATGCAAAAACAGAGAATCTCAGCCCCACTGGGGCAGAGCACATCTCTGCTATGTGAATCCATCCTTTTAATACTAAAAGATAACACAGACACCAAGAGAGCTCATTCCTTTTAATAGTCGAGCACAGCTTTATTAGTTCTTCCTAGGAATCATCTCCCAGGGCCCCAGCCACCCCGCCCCCAACTATTCAAGGTATAACAGCTACAAGTATTCAAATTTCATAAATGCAATATTGCAAAAGCAGGGGAACTAAGAGAAGCCTTCATAGCGCTGAGATTAAAAACAATGCTTAATCATGCTCTCAGTACCTGTTACTAAGGGCTAAGTACTAGAAGCCGGAAGAGATCTGCAGGCAGCTGGCAGCCGGCACCTTGGGAGAAGAATAAAGTGATGACAAGCACTTTTACACTCATTTTTCATCTCATAACCAGGGTAACACAGGGCAGGGCTCTCTGTTCTGGTAACTCTGTTGGTATCCAAGTTAAAAAAAAAAAAGTGCAGACACATTTTCAGAGCAACAAATGGACCACAGAGGGTAGAGAGGACCAAGGTTCTCAGACGCCTAGAACTGTGATTTCCCTCTCTCACTTGCGCTCTGGTGGAAAAGAACTGAGACTGAGCACCAGAGCCTGCGTCAGAGTAATAGCACAATGAAAATTTGGTGAATGAATGAACTTGGTACCTGGGGTGCAGCATGAACAGGCCGGACCCAAATTTCTCCAAGTAAAAGCTTTGCTGGGACGTTTTGGGGAGGCAACATGCTCACGGCAAGCATGTCCTGGGAGTTTGCCCAAAGGAACAACCGACTTCTTATCCCTGGATCCTGGTCCTCTGAATATGCCTACCCAGCATCAAAATTTGCAGCCAGAAACTCAGATTCAATACCACATGTAATCAACATAAAATGAGCATGTGTAAGCCTCCTTCAATTACATTCAATATATATAAGACTAAGGAGTCTGGGGTAGAAAGTGACCAGTGTGAGACCCTCCCACCTCTCCCGGTCCCTTTTGCCTTTTTTGCTTTCTCTTGCTCTCCTCCTGTTCTCTTTCCCTTTGCCCTCCCCTTTTCTCCTAACCCAGTCTTGTGCCCTTCCCCCAGCTTTCTTCTCTTTCTTCCTCATGAACAAGGTTAAGTAGTTTTAAATATCTGTGGCTCCACAGGGTGGGTCAATAAAGCTATTTTTAGTTTCCAGAAATAAGAGTAGTTCTAAGGAAAAAAAAGCCCAAAAAACAAAACCCTGTTCCTGGCCACACTAACAGTGATTTAGAGACTCTCTCTTGAACTCATGGATATCTAGAACATTCTACTGGGTGTGAATTCAATACCTACAGAGTAAGCTGGAGATTTTGGTCTCTAGCACATAAATTTGATGATGATGATGAAACAATAAACCAGCAGTCACACAGATAAGAGCCATTTTGTGGGTGTATTTAAATAAAACAAGGGGTAAATGCTATTTAAAGCAGCTGGGCATATCAGATACATCTTTGGCACAATTCTTAGGTTAAGGCTTTAAATTATTTCTATCTAGGCCTTGTATGGTTCTAAATGTCCTTTCATTCATTCATTCATTCATTCATTAAACTTTCAGTGAGTATCCACTCTGCCAGGCATCATTGTAAATGTACTGATGGCCAATCTGCTGCTCTTGAAGAATCCTTCTGGCCCTATTTCATCTCCTAAATATTTGGAAGATTTCATTCACTATGACGACAATGATAACAGAGATAACACAAAATGGAAAATGAATGGCCACTCCCTGGTTTGTTGCTTCTTTTGGGGGAGTCCATGAGCCCATTTCCAGGTAGCCTGGTGTCACAGAAAGACCACCAAACCTAGGGCCACATGGACTAGATGTGGTCCATGCTTCATAATTTCGGGAAGTTACTTCCCCATTTTGAGTCCCTATTTTTTTTTTAATCCTAAACACTGAGTCCAGGAACCCTTGCCCTACTTTTCTCTGGCATTATTGTAAGTGAAACATGAAATCAAGTTTGTAAAAATGCTCTGGAAACCATAAAGCCCCAGACAAATGTGAATTATCACTATCAAACAATCTCTAACATTCCTTTCAGGGAAAACCTTCCCTTTACAGTTTCATTTTGTCTCTTTTTCTTTAAGCGGTGGGGGGGACTTACATGACCTACTAGCATTACTGAGTTAGGGGCTTGGCAGCATAACCCACATTGATCTCACGGGAAGACAGCGGTTAGAAGTTTTCCTTGTTGAAAATGAAATGTATTCCCCGGGGGCCAGACTCGGAGTTGGAGATGCACTGTTTACTGAGGGTTTCAGCCAAGGCTTCGGGTCCACAGAGGAAAACTCCTATTCTGGTACTTTGGGAGAAAGAAAGGAAAAATAAAACAGTGTCAGCCTTTTGGATGACAGACTACAAAGCACGCGAGGGCATTTCCTCCTGATTTTAGGCTCTAGGGCGGTGTTCAGATAACCCTGTGGGAGGGTGGTTTAGCCCTGTGTGAGGGGACAGCTTCAAAATGCAGTTGACTTCCCTGGGAAATAGCCTTCAAGGAGAGTTTATAGAAACCTCTGCCACAGAGAAAATGGTGGTGAAGTGGTGTCTGTGCTAGTTCCCTTCAGGGCTCTAGTACGACTGCCAAGAGCTGGGTGCGGCTTTGCTCCTCTCTGTTTCAGACTCGAAAGGCTAGTTCCTCAAGGTGTGGTCCCAGACCAGTGACTCCCTATTCGGCTTTTTAAGAATGTAGATTCTCGGGGCGCCTGGGTGGCTCAGTTGGTTAAGCGACTGCCTTCGGCTCAGGTCATGATCCTGGAGACATGGGATCGAGCCCCACATCGGGCTCCCTGCTCGGCAGGAAGCCTGCTTCTCCCTCTCTCACTCCCCCTGCTTGTGTTCCCCCTCTGGCTGTGTTTCTCTCTGTCAAATAAATAAAATCTTTAAAAAAAAAAAAAAGAATGTAGATTCTCAGGGCGCCTGTGTGGCTTAGTCGGTTAAGCATCTGCCTTCGGCTCAGGCCATGATCTTGGGGTCCTGGAATCGAGCCCCACAATTGAGTGGGGAATGTGCTTCTCCCTCTCTCTCTGCCTTTCCCCCTGCTCATGCTCTCTCTCAAATAGGTTAAATAAAATCTTTACAAAAATGTAGAATCTCATGTCCCACCTCAGACCTACTGAATCAGCATCTGCCTTGTGAAAAGATCCCCAAGGGATTCTTATATTCATTAAAGGATAAAAAGCAAAGGTGTGAAGGGTATATTTGTGGTAATTTCTTGAGTTTATCATGTGTTCTAGCAAGATAGAGGATCCCCTCAAACTTCGAGAATGGAAGTTAATGAAGTTAGTGAAGTTAATGAAGGCAGAAAGTAGGATGTCTGGCAACTTATGATTTTAGACCCCAAAACTACAACTAAAAGTGGCGACCGTATCTCCTTGATGATAAAAGTCTAAAAAAAATATTGAATGAAAAGAAGTAGATACACCAGTGAAATTTAGGAGCTCAAAGAAAAGAACTGAGTTATGGCCCCACTTGGGAAGAGCAGGGTTCAGAAAGGCAGAGGTGGCCCCCCACCCCCAACATCCTTGTTTATAATAACTCTCCAGGTAATTCTGGTTACCTCATAAAGCCCTATGTATCTAGAACTTTTTATTGGGTGTGAATATAGTAATTGAGGTATTTTAGTTTTCAGGATACACAAATCTAACTGTTTGGGAGCTGTACTTTTGGCAGACAATGAGCCTCGAGAACACCTTGGTGGGGATTCCTTACTTTGGGTGTTGACTTGCAATTGTCTTGAATTCATTATCCCAGTTGGGCCTTCCATACAAAGTCTTTTGTTTCAGGCCTGTGATCACGTCTTTCTCCTCGTCATGATGCACGGCAAAGTGATCGGCCTGTGGAAAAAGACATGAATTCACAAAAAAGTGACATGCTGTAGGAAAAACATAGCTATATTTATGTGTCTCACAAGCCAAGCTCTCACTACCCATTCTAATCATATATACATTTGAAGGCTAGAAGATACACACTGATGAACAAACAGGGTCTCCTCGGGCAATTTACAATCTAGAAGGGCAGACCCTGAAGTATCAACATGAATAATCCTGTTTGTAGAACATGAGTGCCATGGGAGAGGCACAAATATTTCAGTGAGAGCAAAGGAGGAAGGTGGGATGGGACAGATATGGGAAGATTGGAGGTTGGCAGCACTTGGCGTCAGGCGTTGAAGGTATGAATAGGATTTAAATTCTGTCTCACTGTTTTTCTCTCTGTTGTACATGTGACTTTCTCTCTTCACCCTAATAGACTCCCACTCCTTCAGAGGAGAATTGCTAAGAACTAAAACAACCACAGATTAAAATACACTCATATCTTGGCAACATAATGAGATAACAAATGAAGCCTAAAGCTAGTCTGTGTGTGTGTGTGTGTGTGTGTGTGTGTGTGTGTGTGTGTGTGTGTACGTAGTCACATGTTGTTTTCTGGTACCATTCTAGGGGGGCTCAGTTCGAACAACAGGTATTTTTCATAAAAGTGATTAATTAAATTTATTTAAAATTTGAATCAGTTTTTAAATTCACCAGACAAGGGATGGGTGATGGGAATGGAGGAGGTTAAGAAGGGTGACCACTGTGGTTTAATAATCCTGTAGGGACCAATTTTGTAAAGCGAAACAGTTATTTTTCAATGCAAATAAATTTCTTGTCTAAAAAATTGTGTCTGGCTTTTGAAACAATAAAACTGCCAAGTAATTTATATATTACAGATTTTTTCCCCTGGGTTTCATTTTTTTAAAAGATTTTATTTATTTATTTATTTGACGGAGAGAGAGATCACAAATAGGCAGAGAGGCAAGCAGAGAGAGAGGAGGAAGCAGGCTCCCTGCTGAGCAGAGAGCCAGATGCAGGCCTGGATCCCAGGACCCTGAGATCATGACCTGAGCTGAAGGCAGAGGCTTATCCCACTGCACCACCCCCCCGGGTTTCATTTTTATCAAATATTTGTTGTTGTTTTGTTCTTAAATCGCAGAAATGGCATCTTGAAATCCCTTTTTCTGGAGAAGCAATTTTCCTGTTCACGTGTTCCTGGATCTATATTTGCAACAAGACTCTTCCAAGACTTGGAGGATCAATGATAAATAGACCCAAACCCAAATGAAGAGTCACTTTTCACAATTCAAGGTGCGTGTGAAGTATGTCCAGGATGGAGAAGGCAATGTGTGGCTCTGGCAAGCTGAGACACTGGCCAGGGATAGACAGACACCCCTGTCTTAGCTCTCATGCAGGGGGAGCTCAGGCTGCTTCTGCTGCTTCCAGGCTGAGTCATTGATGTTTGCTTATTTAGAAAGACTTTAGGGGCACCTGGGAGGCTCAGTTGGTTAAGTGTTTACCTTTGGCTCAGGTCATGATCCCAGCGTCCTGGGATCAAGGCCCACAACAGGCTCCCTGCTTCGTAGGGAGTCTGTTTCTCCTTCTGCCTCTCCCCTTGGCTTGTGCACTCTCTCTCTCAAATAAATAAATAAGATATTTTTATAAAAAAAAGATTTTACCCCTCATGAATCATTAACTTGTTTCACTTTCTCAATCTCAGCACTTTTGACATTTGAGGCCAGATAATTCTTCATAAATTGTAGAATGTTTTCATTGTTAACATGGGAGCTACGTACATATACACACACATACAAACATATATAATGTGTTATGTAGTATGCATTGTATGTTATATTACACAGACACATACATATACACACATACACACTATATACATATACACATATGCACACATACATCATCTTCATTAAATACATTTTGAATTATTTATAAATGATAATCATGAACTAGTAGGAGTTGCTAAGACTGCAGGTTCTGGAACATTCTGCCTCTGCCTCTTACTAGTTGGGTGCCCTTGGACAAATGACCCAACCTGTTCTGGGCTTTGCTTTCCTCATCAGTAAAGTGTGGATAATAATAGTGGCTACTTGATAGGGCTGTTGTAAGGCTTGAATTAGACAATGTATGTAAACACTAATAAAAATACCTAGAGCATGGTATATGCTTAATAACTATGAGCAGTTATTATTACTATTCACTAAATGTATTATATGTATTGTAAAATACACAGAAACATAAAATTAAAGGAATATATATGTGTGTAGAGATACAAAGATAGAGGTAGAGAGGCATAAAGCAAGGCAGAAAGACAGCTAATGTTTTCCTCCCATTACCCTGTGGATCATCTTGTCCAGGTGGTTCGAGACCCCTGGGAGGAGCACGACTCTAAGGAGGTCAAAGGCATGGCTCTCATTCCCTATGGGCTCCTTAGCTTTGTTCCGTTCCACAGATACCAGCTTTGAATCTGGTCTCAAGAGTCTGAACACATGGGGACACTGAGTGAGAGCGAACGAGCCGGATCACCCAACTCCATCACCTCTGCCTGGTTAAAACAGTACACAAAACACTCCAATAACCAAAGGCAAGTCAGGCCGTCCCGGGCACTGTGGGAAGGACCCAAGCGCTGGGATCTCGCCCTTACCTGAGACTCATCCCAGCCTGTGAGATAGATGTTATAGCTAAGGAAGTCGCCGTTGTTCCTCTCCTGCATCTGGGTCTCTAGAAGCTGCAGCAAGTCCGCAAACCACTCAAAGGCGTGTGTGTCCCGGCACAGCCAGTAGAAGTATATCTGTAAAAGCAAAAGATCGTGAGGCAGAGTATATGTAAATAGGCCTCATCAGAACTGACATATGGATTTCTACCCTCCCCCCGCAACTTTTGCCTGCTGCTCAGAATGTATAAAAACATAGGTTTTCACAAAGCTCTGGACATTTCACAAGCTAGCTCACAAGACCCTTCCCAGGCCTTCACCCTGTGGGACGGTAAATAAATACCCTGGTCTCAGAAATGCACGGCTTAGGAAAACAACATTAGCTCACCACTTTCCCTCCGGGTCTGCTCTTGTGCACCTCAAATACCTGGCTTCCTCTGTACCTCCTCTCACAAAGACCAATGGGATCTAGGCTAGCGGTGGTGGCCACAGGACTACTTCACTGCCCACTAATGCCAGATATTCCTGAGTTCCTAGGGTAAAAAGCCGCTCTCCCCATAACTCCTCCATATAGCAAAGAGAGAAAGGGGAGAATAAAAAGTCAACATATGCTCAATGTCCCTATTCAAGTTTATCTCTAAAGTTATTTGAATGACTCATGTTTTATTCAAGATGTCCTTTATCGGGCAACAAAACCAAATTTACATGTGACCAAAAATGCCCTGCGAATTTATTCTGAGGAGATACCCATAAGAAAGTAAGTACAAGTTTCATGAAAGGACATGTATCCTGCCTTCCTCTTGCAAAAAGAAAAATAGTACTGGGGGACTGGTAAAGGAATCAATCTCAATATCTACTACAGGATGATAGAAAAATGATTCTGTATTCTCTCCATAGAACATAAAGGAATCGTTTAAAAGGATCATTCTAAAGCCTGTGACAACACCGAAAAACACTACGTTTTTTTTTTGAAAGCAGGACATGAAAGTATACATACTCAATATTTATGACTTTCCAAGAGTATGTAAACATGTGAGAAAATATTGGAAGAGAATCCACAAAAAGGGTAGCTACTGCCTCGGGGTTTTGAACAGTTTCTGTTCCCACTTCCTTTTTTCCCAATTTCTTCTAATGCTATCCAAGTGCAGTATATTACTTGCGATAATAGACCTGCTTATGTACAAGCACATCTGACTTCTCAAATAGCCCTTTGATGAGAAGTCTGTCTCTCTGGAACCACCCGGAACTTGTCTTCACTTCCTTTGGTCTCCGCCAGCCTCTGCCCAGAAGGCTCTCTCCCACTTCCCTCGGCTGAGCGGGATGACTGCCCCAAGCCCTCCGAAAAAACGAAGGGACTCACCTTTTTGAGCCTCAGATTGGTGGCATTGTTGCAATATTTGTACCAGATGGACTTGAGAATGGATGCAAAGGGTGTGACCCCGATCCCTGCTCCCACTAACATCACCACCTCGTAACTGAACACATCTTCACTGGCTGTGCCAAAGGGCCCGTCCACAGCTATCCTGGAGGGAAGCACATGAGGAAGGGGTTACAGAGCTACCTCGCACTGCACATTAGGATGGGGTCCAGCTTATCACTGGGGCTGTGCAGTATGTCACATCAAACTGGGACAATGTATCTATGGGGCACTCTCCTCTATGAAATGGCTTTCAAGTAACCAACTTGATGTCAACATTGTGGTTTGAAGTAAGAAGAGGAAGTTTTAGCTAACTGAATACATTTGGTAACTCTCAGGGGTATTTTTTTCATTTCTCCTCCACCCTTTCACCTACCACACACACACACACACGCACACACACACACACATCCCCACCTCTTGCCAGGGCATCCCACAGTTGAAATTCCTGCTTACATCACACTGAAGTAAAATGCGAATTTTCTGTCATAGCATCTTGTGAATTTAATATATTCACTTTTCATTTGTCTATTCATTGAGTCAATCAACAAGCTTTTCTTGAGCATCTACTCAGTGCCTGGCACCATCTCAGGTGTGTGGGAAGAAGGGGGCAAAGTGGATAATATATGGCATTTACCCTCAAATAACATATGTCAATTAAATTTTAAGAATATCTTTGCTAGACTATAACTTCGTTTGTTAGAAAACTTAATATACCTTGGCCTTGATGCATACATATTTAAAGGAATTTGGGAATATTCATTATTAATATTTGATTCAAATATTTTCTATTTCAGACAAGATTTGTAAGTATATGCCTAAACGTACACATACATAAAATGGGGAACACCGAGATAGCTACCAATATTTGTAGAACTTGTGTGTTTGCTCAGAGACAGGAGACAGTGTAGTGAGAGACGGGAAGAGGGGAGCTATTTGGTGACACTCTTCCTGAACTTGTACACTTTAGGAAATACATGCTTTGCACTTACTTAGGTAGTTTCCAAGCATCCTGAAACTCCTGCTTATCACAGCCACAAGCATTGAAAAGTCCTTCTGTCCAGTCCCCAACGATACGAATATGGATGCTAAAGAAGTCTTCCTCAGGGGCGGAGGTCAGTGTGAAAGGGTGCCACTCCAGCCTGGACACCTTGGGGCACTTGACAAAAATGTACTGTCCCACCTCCATCTTGAATCCCTTCTTCTTCATCTGTAGCTCAATGGTTTTGAAAGGGTGAGTGACCACCTATGGAACAAAACATGTCTCTGGAAACTACACTTTCCCCAAATACTTGCCTTTTCAGTGTCCACAAGGACAAAAGCCTGAGTAAAGACGCCCCATCCACATCCTCTCCTCAGGCCCAATGCAGCTTTCCTCCAGCAGATGCGGTTTCCCCCCAGCAGATGCTTCTCTTTTTGGGATTTGCCCTCAGTGGGAGCCCATGCCTGCCAACTCTGGGATGGCTTCTCCACCCCCGCACTCCCTGCAGGGTCCCCTGAGGCTGCAGCAGCAACCGGAGGGCTCTTCATTTCCTCCCTGATCCTGACCACCTTTCGTTTTACAGGTTGATCTCCTGAGAATATGCCTCAGTTAACCTTGGGTCTGCAATTCTCTGTCTCCAAGTCTTTGCTGGGGAGTCCAGCCTAAGACACCAGCCTACTGTGAGACTTTTTCTCTCCAAGAAGTCAAGGCATGTGCTAGAAACAGGAAGAGATGGCTGCCTGCTCAGCCTTCCTGTCTCCCCAGATGACGATGGAGAGCCTGGCCCCTGCTGGCTGGCGATAGAGCAGCGCCCCCCAAACCAAGCCAAATGTACTGGTCTTTGTACTGAGTCACAGCTGAATGCACCGGATTGCATGCACGGCGTTTACGCTTCTCCCTACGGGGGAAGGACACCGCAGGTATCTCCGCAGCCAGGCCCCACCCACCACTGCCATCCTCCTCCTCCCTGGGTCCAAATGTTCATGACAGCTTGGTCTCTAACAGCAAACAACTGGAAAACAGCCGAAATACCTACCAGCTGGTGAGGTGGTAAATAATTTTAAAAAACAAAGCAGCCCAATGAAAAGCTGTCGTTACAATACAGAGAGCAGCAAGACACCGTTTCTGGGACGATTCCTGAGACACCCGGGACTTCATATGTACTACTGAGAAAACGAACCAAGGGACATCAAGGCCAAGAAAAAGCAATAGAAACAAAATTGCAGCTCCCTCAATGTTGACTGACAGTGTCAAGCTTTGCTTCCTGTGAGTGAGGAGGGGTAAGATGGGAAATCCTTTCCATAAAAATTGCCAAGTATTTCCAAAACTTGTGATTTCACTTAACTGATAAAGCAGTACCCAATGTCCTTTCATCGCTGAAAAAGAGAATCTTACAGCTTCATTTTGAAAACAAAAAATACAAATCAATGAAAATTATTTTGAAAATGATGTTCACCGTGTTGCAATTTTGCGTGGTAAAGCATTCTTTTTGCTGCTACAGGTGAAATCAAGATTAAACTAAATAAAATGCAATAGCTAAATTGACCCTGGTGTAACTTTGGATGACACCTTATTTCTTATATTTTTTTGAGAGGAAAATGAGTATCTGTTTTTACGAGAGGAAAATGAGTATCTATTTTCTCCACAGGAAAACACATTTGCCTTTAAAATATGTTCAAGGGAAATAGTTGCCTGCTTAGTCAGGTCTAGCCTAGTAAGGGACATTTTGTGGCAGCCTTTTTTGCTCTTCCGTGGGCTTTTTCTTCTAATACAGTATAAGTATCATAAAAGGAGAACTGCTGTAGTTTCCTATATTTCACGATTTCCAGTGCCAGCTGGACTAACTTTACTCTGGCTTTCCACAGATGTCAAGAAAGAAAAGCTAGGGTGGAGGGCAGGAAGAAGTCATGTGTTTTGCAACAAAAACCCACATTAGGCTTCTAGTAAACACTTTTTGAACTGTGTTGAGTTGAATTCAATTTCATTTGATAAAACTAGTTTTAGCTCTTGTTTCCTGAAACGATAACCAGGAGTTTCTATTTCGATTTATTGAGTTGGATATTTGTTTAGTTAGTAATGAGAAGCAGCAGAGAAGCATGGGGGTGAGGGGGAAGCCATATTCCTGGAATCAACAGACTCCACTCTAGATGCAGTTTAGTTACCAACCTCCTTCAGACTTTGGGTCTTCAACTCTGACATTCTGTAATGACATTCACAACACAGGAAAGGAAGTAAAGGGAGACCTGGAAAACTACCTCAACCTCAATCAGACCTGCCCTTGGCTCCCTGGTTCTTTTGGCATCTATTTGAAGGCTCAATGTGTACCGTTTTGAACTCACATGTTTTGCTTCTTTACTCTTACCTGCTCACATCATCATTGTATGCCACTGTATGCTCCTCCGCCTCCTCTCTCTCTCTCTCTCTCTCTCTCTCTCTCTCTCTCTCGCCACACACACACACAGACACACACACACACACACAGAAAGGCAGAGAGAGAAAGAGATTCGTGCACATGAAACACTCAGCTTTTTTCAACAGAAAATGTTAACTTGTACTTCCCCTGGTTTAAAAGGTCCAACCATTTGATTATCAAACTAAATATCCTGACTGAATTCAACTGTATCAACTGTAGGTCTTCTCTCTGCTCGACATTTAATCAAAAGCAACCAAGTGAAAGACAGCTCTGACCAATGCTACAGAGAACATGGGTAAACTTGTCCATGATATAGTTAGATACTATTAGTAATTCCCAAACCAGACAATACCTTGGTGATGACCACCTTCTGTTGAGATCGCCAAAACCGTACCAACCTCTCACAGAGATACAGAAACATGGGACCCACTATCCATTTCCATGTCTGTAATCAGAGCAAAAAATGAAAACAGTATGTGTTAGGAGGCAATAGCTAATATAAGATCAATGGGAACAAAACATCTCTGAAGTCAGGTTAATCTTTGTAGGCTTGTTTAAGTATTTGATATCTGATTGGTAAATTTCTTATACAACAGAATGCATGAAAAATATCAAAAGTTAAAATAAATTTTTGAACCAATAGAAATGAGTATTGTCCTTGGCCACATTGGGGAACTTCAGCTACAATATAAAACTTTCCCAAGAGGAACTGCCCACAAGAATGGGATTTCCTCCTGGTGTTGCAACAGCAGTTGCAGTAACTTTACAGCAGAACAAGATTAGTTTCAGAATTAACATTTCTCTTAAGGATAGCATTTCAACAACACTGTATTTTTTAATGCAACATTGCAGTTGCTTTCTCTTGACCATGTAGTCAAAGCTTAATCTTTTGCAAGGTAAGAAATTTCGTGCAAAAATTTAGCTGTTTCTCTAATATCTTGGTAAGTTCTAGGAGCTATGCAGTGCACCTGCTGACAGGGACACGCCCAAAGATTTTAAGATTTCTTTAGATTCCTCTCTTGTCAGAATCTTCAATGTTTCACAACACTGGAATTACCCTGTAGCGTTATTGGCTATATGAAAACCTTTAGGATAAACAGATTCATCCTGGGACTCAATCAATTAGGTTCCTAGTTTATACCTAAAGTAGTAAAGAGCTTTAGGAGGTGATATTATTTAAAAGATGGCATTTCAGGGCGCCTCGGTGGTTCAGTTGGTTAAGCGACTGCCTTCAGCTCAGGTCATGATCCTGGAGACCTGGGATCGAGTCCCACATCAGGCTCCCGGCTCCATGGGAAGCCTGCTTCTCCCTCTCTCACTCCCCTTGCTTGTGTTCCCTCTCTGGCTGTGTTTCTCTCTGTCAAATAAAGAAAATCTTAAAAAAAAAAAAGATGGCATTTCAGGATGGATTCCAAAAAAGAAAAAAAAATCACAAAGGGCTTCCTACAGTCTCACATATGACATTTCTATTAAATGTTTTGAAGAAACTTCAGATTGGCAGTTGAGAGCATATGAATGTCCCCACCTCCTGCCAAAGTTGAAGATTATCTGCCCTGAAAGTCAGATATACTCTGCTGCTGGCCTTTGTTTCCATAGGACAGGTTTTTTAAATAGCCTGCCACCATCTGTCTATTTGCTCCATTGAATGGAGTGAGGTCTTGGACATCGCTTCTAATCCCAGAAACCCAGAAGCTCCTTTGAGGCAGATGCCTGTTAAGATAGTAGTACCCTAAACCATTGGCCAAACTAACCCAAAAGAAAAGGGAGAAGACCCAAATTAACAAAATCATGAATGAAAGGGGAGAGATCACGATTAACACAAAGGAAATAAAACAATCATCAAAAATTACTATCAACAGCTATATGCCAATATGTTTAACAATCTAGAAGAGATGGATACATTCCTAGAAACCTATAAGCTCCCAAGACTGAAACAGGAAGACATTAACGATCTGAATAGACCTATATCTAGTAACGAGATCAAAGTAGTGATCAAAAACCTCCCCCAAAACAAGAGTCTAGGCCCAGACGGATTCCCTGGGGAATTCTACCAAACATTCAAAGAAGAAATAACACCTATTCTCCTGAAGCTCTTTCAAAAAATAGAAACGGAAGGAAAACTTCCAGACTCTTTCTATGAAGCCAGCATCACTCTAATCCCCAAACCAGGCAAAGACCCCATCAAAAAGGAGAACTTCAGACCAATATCGCTGATGAAT
>PITA01007362.1:0-92303 GCA_004023965.1 Spilogale gracilis
AGAGATGATGCTGAGTGAAATAAGCCAAGTAGAGAAAGTCAAGTATCACATGGTTTCACTTACTTGTGGAGCATAAGGAGTAATATAGAGGACAGTAGGAGAAGGAAAGGAAATGAGAAGTAGGGTAATTCAGGGAGAGAAACGAAACATGAGAGACTTTGGACTCAGAAACAAACTGAGGGACTTGGAGGGAGGGGGTGGGGGATGGGAGAGCCTGGTGGTGGGTACTGGGGGCACTTATTGCATGGAGCACTGGGTGTGGGGAATGGGGAATGAATCTTGGAACACTGGAAAAAAAATTTAAGTAACAATAAAAAAAAAGCAGGCAATTCTACTGAACGGTTTCCAATCACTGATTTGGTATAATCAACCAGATTGATCCTATTTTTAAAAGCCCTTTGAAACAATGCTGTAATGAACATCTTCATGGGTAAACTTTGAACATAGTGCACATATGTATGATTAATTTCTTAGGAAATATTCCTAACAGTTGATTAGGAGGTATTATGATTTTTGATGAAATATGAAGGTTTTTAAGGCTTTTGATGCTTTTGTATAATTGTGCTCCCCAAAGCTTACGTTTTTGGAAATTAGTAATCATTTGAAATCTAATATTACAAGTATTTTTCTTCTTTTTCTCTTTTATCACTTACCTTTTTATTGACATCCACATATACATATACTTTTGCACAAATACATTCAATCTCTTGTAGTAGCATGACAATCATTTACTTTGTAAATTTTGGCCATTTTCTTGAAAGGACATTCCCTATTCTTTTTTTTTGTTTTAATATTTTATTTATTTGTTTGACAGAGAGAAACACAGCTAGAGAGGGAACACAAGCAGGAGGAGTGAGAGAGGGAGAAGCAGGCTTCCCGCTGAGCAGGGAGCCCAATGCAGGGCTGGATTCCTGGAGTGTGGGATCATGACCTGAGGTGAAGGCAGATGCTTAATAACTGAGCCACCCAGATGTCCTGACATTCCCTATTCTGATGCATTAAATTTTGGACTATTGAATTCATTTCTTATTTTATGAATCTACTTAATAGTTTTCTTAAAATGGGTCTTACAGTTTTTAACATTTCTTCTTGATTTTTTATTATTTCTATGAATGGAACATTTTCAAGAAATAATTTTATCTGGTTAGTCAACGTCATAATATGATTTCTCAAATTTTCTATTTTTCCCCTATTCATGTGAATGTCATCAATGTCATATACTAAATGTTTCTATATACTGGGTCTTATTTCACGGCTATGTTGTTTTTTTCAGCCTGTGAATTATAATTTTATATTACAAATTTTAAATTATAATACGTTATATTACATTATATTATTGGAAAATTCTAATTATAAATATTTGATAAATCATAATCACAATTATAATTACTTAGGGATAATTGATAGATTTATAAAATTACACTTCTCCATCAGTCCTGTATCATTCTTCATTGTAAATAATAACATTTTCTTGAAATAAATCTTTCAGTTTTTAAAATTTTATTTCTGTGTATTTTTTGTATGACCTTTGTAAAGAGAATCATTTTCGGTTTTCTCTAATCAGCTATTTCTGGTATATGAAAAAGCTTGGGTGTGTGTGTGTGTGTGTGTGTGTGTGTGTGTGTGTGTTAGAGTTGGCCACCTTACTAGATTTTCTTATTCATTTTGTTTTTCAGTTAAACCTATAATTTCTAGATAGGCAATCTCATCATCAACACATAATCTTAATTTTATCTCATTTCTACTATTTATACCTCATTTCTTTCTATAGTTTTTTTTAAACTGGCTAGAACAATCAGAAAACATTTGCAATAAACACATATATATTTCTTTTCTGACTACAACATAAAACTTTTTTAGCTTTTTCCATTAGATACAATGTTAAAGAGGTGAACTTTTATTAGTAAATCAGGAAGATCATTATTGTTTTAAAACTCAAGAATGGATAATGAATTCGATCAATTTTCACAGGTCTTGAGAGAAAGCCTTGTTGTGTATCCCATTCAGTGTGCATGTGTGTGTGTGAGTATTTCTGGGAAAGAAGGCTACAGTTCTCATTTCTATCGAGATAGCTTACTCCCACATAGACTGCTTAAATTGGACAGTTTTTCTTACTATTAGTACAGTATGTCACATATTTTGATTTTCTAATGTGAAAGCCTTCGGCATTCCTGAGCAAAACTGGGCGCTGAGTATTGTCCTTGTAATATATTGGCAGGTTTGATTTGCTAGTATTATTTAAGAGTTCTGCATTTTTATTTCAGTCACTGTCTTTGTCAGATACTGGTATCAAGATTACTTGTGAAAATAATCATTATTTTCTATGTGTTGTGCACATTTGAAAAAAAATTTTTTGAAAAATCTGGAGTCTTATTGTAAGAGTTGAACTGTATAAAGTATCTGGGCTGCTCATTGTGGACATAAACCCTTAAATTCCTGTTCCCCTGTAATAACTAATATATTTAATCAGTTTCGGTATGGGTTTATTTTAGTTATTATTTATTGGATACTTTTAAGCCATATTTTAAAAATCATTAGCATAGAGTTGATTAAAGTATATCCTAATAACTTGAAAAAAGGTCACCGGAGTCTATGATAATATTTCTATTTTTGTTACTAGTGGCACCTAAATACGCTTTCATTTTTTATCTGTAATTTTTGCCAGATACATTACAACTTTATTAAGTTCATTATTTGCAGATAGCTAGTTTTTGGATCGATTTGTCTCTTCATTTCTTTTCTAACTTACTAATCCATTTTTTTTATATTTCTGAATTCTTTCATCATGCTTTCCTAGGGTTTTTGTTATGACTTTTATCAATTCTGTAGTTAAACATTTGATACATTTATTTGTATTAGTTTTTTCCCATTAAAGATACATGTAGTTTTGGTTTTTCTTCTTAATACTTAATACTTAATACTTATTTCATACATTTCAACATATACTTCTCTTTTTTTATATTTTATTTATTTATTTGAGAGAGAGACAGAAAGTGAGAGAGAGCATGAGAGGGGAGAAGGTCGGAGGGAGAATCAGACTCCCTGCGTAGCTGGGAGCCCGATGCAGGACTCGATCCCCGGACTCCAGGATCATGACCTGAGCTGAAAGCAGTGGCTTAACCAACTGAGCCACCTGGGTGTCACCGACGTATACTTTTCTTAATGTTACTAGTTTTACATTTTAAATTATATTTTAGGGACTCCCAGGTGGCTCAGTCTGCTTCAGCTCAGGTCATGATCCCAGGGTCCTGGAATCGAGTCCCACATCCAGCTCCTTGCTCAGTGAGGAGTCTGTTTCTCCCTCTGCCTGCTGCTCCCCCTGCTTGTGCTCTCTCTCTCTCTCTTTCTGACAAATAAATAAATAAATAAAATTTTTTTTTGAAAAATAAAATTATGTTTTGGGGTGTCACAAAGGACATACATACTTAGAAATTTTTAAAAATTCAAAATGAAAACAGAAGCTACAAGCTTTAGGAATTATATCTCTTTTGAGAACTCTACTTTTTATAAAACATTATCCTTTGCCTATTTTACATTTTTGAATGTAGTTTTTTTCTTTTTCTTTTTTTTTTAAAGATTTTATTTATTTGACAGAGAGAAACATAGCCAGAGAGGGAACACAAGCAGGGGGAGTGAGAGAGGGAGAAGCAGGCTTCCCGCAGAGCGGGGCACCCGATGTGGGGCTCAATCCCGGGTCTCCAGGATCATGACCTGAGCCGAAGGCAGTTGCTTAACCAACCGAGCCACCCAGGCGCCACCTGAATGTAGTTTTTTTGTATGTTAATATTGCAATTCCCAATTTCCATGTAATGCTCTTTAGATTATCTTTTCCTATTCTCTGTCCTGTTTTTTTCTTTTTCATTTTACTTTTCTTTTTTTTTTTTCTTTTTACATATCTCTGTATTTGATGTATTTTTCCTGAAGAATATGGTGTTGGAATTTCGGTTTTGCCTAATAATAAAGACTTTATATCTGTTCTAAAGATAACTTAGCTGTTTGATACTTATTATATGTTATATTCTATTTGACTTGTGTCATCTGTGTGCTGTGCTTTGTGCATGTGTGCCCATGGGCTTGCTTGTTGTATCGGAACACTCACATTGTCTGTTGTGTTTCCTCCGTCACTATTCTGAAGATGTCTGTTCTGTCTTATATTCTACAAGATTTTCTATGTTTTGTTTTAAAAAATATTCTTCAAGATATAAAGCCATGGTTGCAGGACTTAGCTTTGTAATTCACTCCTGATGCTACCTGTGTGATCTTTGTTAAGTTCCTTGCCTGTTCTGAGGCTCGGTTTCCTTGTCTGTAAAACAGGAATAATAACATGATTAAGTGAATAAATGCACATCAAGTGCCTAGAATGGCTAGCACTGTGGGAAGATATGAATACATGTAATATGTTTCCAGTATTAATATTCTCCTTATTGTTTTACTGCTCTAATTTTCAGAGTGAAGGCAAGTGGTCTGTTTTCAATTCTCTCTGTTCAGGAATACCACCTGTGGAAATATTTTTAATTAATTTTGCCTGCAATGAGGTGAACGACTGTAAATTTGCCTAGTGAGGACTCTTTCATCTCTTTGATTATTGCTTCTGATGTCTTTGCTTTCATCTCCTCTACAAGAATAGAAATGATCTCTGTCCTCATCAGGCTGTCTTTAAACTTTTCTTGTGCTTTGGAAAAGGTTCTCAAATTTGTCCCATCACGGATTAGATTCCTACCTTATGGGTGTTCCTTTCTGTATTCAGTCTGTTTTTTTTTTAGTTTGTAGTTTTATTTTCCTTGTTAGTCCTCTTCATATAATCCCTTTTCTTTCTCATATTTTTTATTTCATCAATTCTTGCTGCTTATTTATCTTATGTGCTCCCTCCTCACTGTGCTGTGCTCCTGGTTGATAGAGGCCGGTCTTCTTGCCTTCTCTTGAGGATTTGTCTTGAAATTTTCTTCTAGTGTCTTCCCTGTGCCATTTGTAGTCAACTTCCTCTGGATCTTCTGTTTCCCTTGTTCTTCAAGTACGTCTGGCATTTCTCTTTGTTTAGGTTTGGTTTTTTTTCTGTCTGACTAATGTTATTTCTCAGTTTAAAAAAAATTTTTTTAAAGATTTTATTTATTTATTTGACACAGAGAAACACAGCCAGAGAGGGAACACAAGCAGGGGGAGTGAGAGAGGGAGAAGTAGGTTTCCCACCTAGCAGGGAGCCGGATGCGGGGCTCGATCCCTGGTCTCCGGGATCGTGACCTGAGCTGAAGAGAGTCGCTTAACCAACTGAGCCACCCAGGTGCCCCTCAGGTTCTTAAAATTTAATCATGCTGAAAGGTGGGATAATCCACACTGCCACGTTTATTTCCAAGGTCGATTTTTCTCGGCTGCCCTCTCCGTGCACTGTGGGACGACCCGCTCTTCTCAGGCATGTGGTAGAAGGCTAGGGGTGTATGATGCTTTACTCCAATCTCCCATTTCAGGGGGTGTTCCTCGCATGCAGCTCTCCACGACTGTCAAGGGACCTCCTCCCACCTGCTGTTTGATTTCCTAATAAACCTGTGTGGTCAGAGACCAACATAGCATGAACTACCTGTAGAGATTCTGTGCTTTTTGCATCTGCCTACCTTGCTTGACTTTCATGAACCATATTTCCTGAGCTAAGGTGTGGGACCGCATGTCTACCCTGCCAGACACGCCTCTGCTTTGCAGGTATTTTCTGGTGATCACTGTCTCTGAATGGGTCTAGATAAGTGGTCAGGGTGAGACAGACAATCAGGATTCTCTCCTCCAGCCAAAGGACCAGGGGTCAAAGCCTGGCTATATTAAGGTGACCTTCACCTCAATAACTGGCATCACCACGTATTCTTAGTCTCAACTGAACTTCCATCACTGTCGAGAGACTGATAAACAAAGGATAGTGGAAAGTGACCTCCCAAAGGACAAAAGAGGTTCTTTTGCTACCCAGAGATTTCTTAAGATTGGAATTTATATGATCATTTATATATATATTTATATATTATATATATTAATTTACATTATCATTATCATTTCCCTATATACCCAGTATTCAAATCTTATCGATTCTTGCGTATTCAGATTTGTCCATTTTTTTTCCTTCTGCTGGATTATCTTCCTAGTTTTCCAACTAACTTGACTTGTTTGATATTGATCTTAATCTCACCTTTCTTCCACTCAGTGCTAAAAAATCATTCCAAAATGCACTTCAAATAACTTAAAGCATTTACTTACAAAACCCTACAATAACCCTCCCCATAGCAAATGACTTAGGATGATAAACAAGGTCCGTATCATCATGTGGTTCCTGTCTAGACTTCTCTTTTTATCTGTCTTGAGTCCTACATAATCACTCAGAGATTCAAATATATTTATAAATATACTTATTTATAAATAAATATAAAAGGCATATTTTGCATCAATTTTTACATTTTACATATGGGCTATTTTCTAGAGCCATGGGAAAGTTTTTCAAAATTTTAACCATCTTTAGGCTTTTACCTGTCAGACTTTTCATCAACTATTTTGTGTTTTTTGTGAATGTATGTTAATCAGTTTTTCACTTACATTTATTTCTATTCGTGTTCATGCTTCTGCAAAAATTTCTTTAGCTTATGATGAAATAATCATGCCAATGCTGATCAATTACAGAAATGTAACTATATTAACTTTACACTGTACTATAATTGTAAATAAAGCTATATACTACAACTTTATAACCATACTAACTTAATGTGAAATATCAAAAAGTAAAGAAGCCTAAAATAAATATTTTAAACTAGTTTACATTTTGATAACTACTATTACATTGTTTTTATCTCTCTCCTTGTAGGATTTAAGCAGTATTTGCTGTTTTTACTTTCTAAATTATGTTGCCTTGATATTTTCATTTCTTCATAGCAAAGCATATTTTCACCTTATAAAATAATTCAGTAGCATTCATAGATCACTTTACATAAAGAATATATAAACATAGAAACCCAATGAAAGATTAGCTATTCTTTTCTGTTTGAAAAAATATTTTGGAAAATTTATAAATATGGAGAAATTAAACAAAGAAGAGAGAAAAACTTATCAGGATGATTCCACATTAAGTTATTACTGTGAATTTTTACTTTTTAAAAATTTTTACTTTTCTCCATAAACTCGCAATCGAGTGATAGTCCCTAAATTTGACTAATAATTGTTTGTAAAGAGAAAATAGTTGTAACTGGATAAAAATATGAAGTTAAAATTATGTAAAATTAGTCAGATAATTTAGGAAATTTACCTTCCCTTCCAAACAAAGGTTAGTAAATGCACCTAGAGGAGCTTTGGGTGACATGAGTTACTAACACATAGGTTTGAAAAAAATAAGAGGAGACAGGGAAAAGTGCCCACTTATGCAATTTTTTTAAAAAGATTTTTTATTTATTTATTTGACACACACAGAGAGGGAGATCACAGGTAGGCAGAGAGGCAGGCAGAGAGAGAGGAGGAAGCAGGCTCCCTGCTGAGCAGAGAGCCTGACGCAGGCCTCGATCCCAGGACCCTGAGATCATGATCTGAGCTGAAGGCAGAGGCTTTAACCCACTGAGCCACCCAGGCGCCTGTATCCATACTTGTTCATATTCATATTAATTACACTAAAATATTAAGAGGTAAAAAAGTACTGTTTAGAAATGTATGGTTTGGATTCGTCTATTGGATTTATTTTCCAGTAATTTCAGCTCTCCTCACCCTTTGATAACTGTGTGCAGTGCCCATTCACCAGCGGCCCCTTGGTACTCCCTCCCTGTGTGCAGAGATATCCCCCCAAAATGGCCCACAGAACCACCCACACCACGTGACATTTGTAAGACACCCAGAGGGGCGCCTGAGTGGCTCAGTTGGTTAAGCGACTGCCTTCGGCTCAGGTCATGATCCCAGAGACCCGGGATCTAGTCCCACATCGGGCTTCCTGCTCAGCGGGAAGCCTGCTTCTCCCTCTCTCACTCCCCCTGCTTGTGTTCCCTCTCTGGCTGTGTTTCTCTCTGTCAAATAAATAAAATCTTAAAAAAAAAAAAAAACACCCAGAGATGAGGGATTTTCTTTAACAAAGGGAAATATTACCATATATATTATTATTAATTCAACTTAAGTTTCAGCCTCTTTTTATGTCAGGTTATATTCTTATTTTTCGTATTTTTTCTATACTATCATATAGTATTAAAATGTGTTTTCCTAATGATTGCCATTAAGAATTTTCCCAATTTTTCTTATTTTATACTGCATGCCTATTTCCTCTATTACATATACCCTTAAACATACATTTTTGTGCACTTGCGCATTTTCCAAAGATAGTTTAATGGAAGTGTTATTAGTGATTTGAAGAAAATGTCCGATCCAAATTGTAATAGAGTAAATGAGAAAAAACGTGAAACATTAAATAAACTCATATTCTCACATTTTAAAGAAAACACTTAATCTTTGTAAAAGTGAAATTTTATGTTATTCCGGGCAAAAATATACATTTAGAGAAAGTAAGCAGGGGATTAGTGAGTATCTTCTCTTAATGGTACATGAATTTTTTACTGTGATGTTGATATTGTGGCAGTTTGCTTGGAGGTGTGGGTTTTGTGTGTGTGAGTGTGTGTGTGTGTGTGCGCACGTGCGCATGCACAAGTGCAGACAACTATATGTACACAAGTATAATGGGTTTATTATTTAAGGTTCCTTCAAGAAACAAATGACACTGTCAACTTAGGTCACCTGAGAGGGTTTAATGAACTATTCTTTACCAGAGGTGTGGTCAGGGTTTCGGGGATTTCCCAGTGAAGTCCACTATCCTGACAGAAGGCCTGATGGGACAAGGAAAGGGGGAACTCAGTGACTTGGAGAAGACGGTTCTCCTCTGGAACTCTGCAGGGAGGGAGAAGGAGAGAGAAATACCTGATTTCCACTTCTCAAGCTCTGAAGCTTCCTGCATGGCCTCCCATGGCCTAGACCTATGTGAACATTGGGGCAACACACAGTACAGCTCATGACTTGTGTCTAAAAACTAGCTTCCTGGAGAACAGGGCAGGGTAGAGATGGGCAAGGAGCAGACCTGGAAGAACAAATGGGAGGAAAAGTCAGCACAGGTGTATGCTGAGTGTGCGTACGTGTGTGTATAGGATGTATGCATACATGTCTGTAGAGTGCGTGCGCATTTGCGACATAGGGTTTCCTTTCGTTCTTTCACTTTATTTATTTATTTATTTATTTATTTATTTATTTATTTATTTATAAAGATTTTATTTATTTGACAGCGAGAAACACAGCGAGAGAGGGAACACAAGCAAGGGGAGTGAGAGAGGGAGAAGCAGGCCTCCCGCCGAGCAGGGAGCCCGATGCGGGACCCGATCCCGGGTCTCCGGGATCATGACCTGAGCCGAAGGCAGTCGCTTAACCAACTGAGCCACCCAGGCGTCCCTATTTATTTATTTTTTAAAAAAGATTTTATTTATTGGACAGAGAGAAACACAGCCAGAGAGGGAACACAAGCAGGGGGAGTGAGAGAGGGAGAAGCAGCCTTCCCCCCGCCGAGCAGGGAGCCCGATGTGGGACTCGATCCCGGGTCTCCGGGATCATGACCTGAGCCGAAGGCAGTCGCCCAACCAACTGAGCCACCCAGGTGCCCCCGTTCTTTGACTTTAATAAAAGAAATACTTTTGTAACAGAATCTTCAAGGAATGGTCCATAGATGAAACATAAAAACCAAACTGGTTGGGTTGAGGCAAAAGCAGGAAAACTTCGGGATTTATCTGAAGTGTGTCCCCCCATCCCCATGCAACCTGGACAACACTATGGGAGGGGAACGACTTCATTAGTGGGATATATCATTATAGGAGCACAGGGTGAATTGAACCCATCAACCTTTACATCATCACCAGGAAAAGTGTAGAAACAAATCTAATAGGCAGTTTTGTTTTTGCAACTGTGACCTGAAAAACAATCTAATAAGCAATGTGTGGCATTCTCCTTCACTGAATATTATAGACTCATAGAATACTGAAGCTGCAAAGGGCCTTATACCGTCGTATCACATCATGATAAAGCCTTGCTCACGTATTAGATGAAAGTTTATACCTCTGGGATGCGCTGGGTAAACTGTTTCATCATTATGGTTACATGTCACAGCATGCTGAGAAGGTATGCTGGTTTTGGACGTGGTTTGCCAACCGGAAACGATAGTACAGAAGTGATCGTGTACACTCATGTTATAAATAAATTGCTACCATGTGTGCAGATATAATATTTTGTACCTTTATAAATCCGTGGAGATTTTGAAAAATGATTTTATTTATTATTTTTTGAGAGACAGAGAGAGAGATCATGGGTGAGAACATGAGGAGGGAGGGCAGAGGGAGAAGCAAACTCCCCATTGAGCCAGGAACCTGTTACAGGACTTGATCCCTCAGGACCCCTGGGATCATGACCTGAGCCGAAGGCAGGTGCTTAACTGACTGGACCACCCAGACAGCCCTAAAATTCATAGAGATGAAAAAAAACCCACCTTGAAATGTCCCATTATGCACATTAATTTTTATCATGCCTATAGAACTTGTAATTTTGAAACAATCCAGGATCTTCAAGGAAATGTTGAAAATTGGAAGCAGGGGAAGAGAAGAAAGTTATAGTTGGATTCTGTTAAGTTAGCAGCTGTAACTTAAGACATTTCTAGCACCAAATAAGCCTGTCCTTTTATGAGTTATTATTGCAATTGTGAAAAACCTTTATTACTGTTCTTTGAATTTTATTCCATATATCAGCTCTGACTGTATTGTGAGATGTTGGGGCTCACATAGCAAAGTCATTTGCCTTTAATAAATATTGATATAAGGACCTACAGGAAATGAAATGGACTCACTTCAAGAAATTCTGCCCCTGATGTTTTAGTATCTGCTTGCTTTGAAAAGGTCTAAATTTCTCCCTCCCTTGCATGACTTCTGAGATAGTGTGTTTGGCTATTAATAGATGGTCTGAATGGGAAGATATGCCAGAGGAATGGCACATACAAAGAAAAAGAGACTGCAAACAGTGAATCCTGAAGGACACTAAGAATAATGGGGATTTCACTTTTTTAAAAGACTTATTTGTAGTTCTTACCCTGCTTTTCCACCATGAGATATTACATTATGTTTTTTTCCTTCTGTGATATACTCATGAGCTATCTGTTCTCCCTACCAGTTCCCAAGCAAACTTTTGGCCCTGGCTTCTCTATTACAATGAATGACACTTCTGATGCTATAATTTATCCTCAATTTGCACTGGCTAATATGATCACCATTAGCCACATGGGACTCTTTAATTTTAAGCATAAATCAATTAAAATGAAATATAATTAAAGGTCAGCCCCCCTCAATTACCATAGTACATTTCAAGGGTTCAATAGCCACATGTGTCTAGTGGCTACCATATTGAAGAGTGCAAATATAGGACATTTCCATCATGACAGAGAGTTCTTTGAAATAGCACTTGTGTCAACTTGACTGGGTCAGAGATGGCCAGATAGCTGGTAAAACATCATTGCTGGTGTGTATTTTTGGGTATCTCCGGAAGGAATTAGCATTTGTATCAGTGAACTAAGTAAAGCAGATGGACCTCCCCTATATGGGTGAGTATCCTCTAATCTCTTGAGGGTCCGGATGGAATGAAAAGGTAAGGGCAGGACTAGTATATTCTATTTCTGTTGGAATTGAGACATCTATCTTCCCCAGTCTTTAGACACCAGCTCTCAGTCCTCCAAACTCAGATCCTAGCTCATACCATCAGCACCCCAATCCTCATGCCTCTGGCCTTGAACGGAATTATACTGCTGGTGTTCCTGGTTCTGTCACTTGCAGATTGCTGATCATGGGATATCTCAGCCTCTAACCATGTGAGCCAATTCCTTACAATAAATTTCCTTGAAACTATGTACATATGTATGTATTATCTATCTATCTATCTATCTATCTATCTATCTATCTATCTATCTATCTATCTATCATCTATCATTGCATTTGTTTTTCTGGAGAAACCTGACTAATACAGAAAGCAGGTATTGAGGTGTAGGGGTGCTGCTGTCCAACACCTAAAAATATAGAAGCAATTGGAATTATAATTGGGTAATGCCTAGAAGCTAGGAGAGTTTGGAGGTGCATGCTAGAAAAAAATGCAATGTTTTTAGAGAAGACCTATATGGTCTTAAATAGAATGTTGGTGGAAATACGGATGGTACATGCCATTCTGATGAGGATGTAGACAGAAATGAGGAAAATGTTACTGAAAACTGAAGGAAAGGCTATCCTTATTTAAAAGTGTCAAGGAACTTGCCTGAATTACGTTCATATCCTAGTGTTTTGTAGAAAGTAGAACTTGTGAGCAATAAAATTGGGTATTTAGCTGAGAAAACATTCGAGCAAATTGTTGAAGGTACAACTTGGGTTCTCTTGGATGCCTAGAGTAAAATGTGACAAGAGAGAAATGATTTAAAGGTGGAATTGCTTATCAAAAAGGAAGCAGAATGTGAGTTTGAAAATTCTCCACCAAACCATATTGAAAGGTAGGAAAAAAGCTTGCTTGGGAAAGTACAGAAAGGATGTGGCCAAATGTAATAAAGGATCTGAGTATGGACTGGCCATCTCAACAGAAGCTAGATAAAATTATGTGGAGATTAGTCAGCCATTTAAACAAACCAGGACCGACCATTGTTGTCCAAGACAATGGAAGAATGACCCCCAAGGCAACTCAGAGCTCAAGAGCTGCCTCTCCCATCTCAGGCTAGAGTCTGAGGGCCTGGGGATCAGAACAATTTCAGAAGGGAAGCTTCCTCTGAGGGACAGCTCCTCACATTACGTATTCTGCTCCCTGGGTTCCAAAGACATGCTCCTAACCTGCCCCAGGTGTGACTCCAACAGGCCCCCAGGCTGGGCGCACTGAGTCTAGCAAAGCATAAGGATGAAAGATGGAACAGACTGGAACCACCCAAGGCTGCCCCAACTGGTAGGTATGCCACTCAGGCAGAGGGATGCTGTGGGTGGAGGGCTACTGCAGAGAGCCCCCACTAAGCAAAGCCCAGCCAATTGGAAGACAGGGCCAACCACACCAGACCTGTAGAGTCAAGGCATGTGGTTCTCACCTGGGAGAGATGTACGCACTATACTGCTCGACTGTGGCTGTGTGGGCTGCTCCCAGCAGAGTCACGTGGCGGAACTTCCCTGAGCCTTGGAGGCCCAACTCCTACAGGAGTGGGTCAAGAAGGCTGAACATTGAAACAAGGAAGACTGTTCTTGAGAATTGGGTTTCGTGTTTGGCCTGTAGGTTTTGGACTTACCCTGGACCTGTTACTCATTTTTCTTTTCTATTTCTTCCCTTTAGGATGGGACTATCTCTCCCGTGCCCATCCCACCATTGTATTTCGGAAGCCCATAACATGTTGGATTCCATAGGTTCACAAAACCTATGTTTTATTTAGATGAGACTTTGGATTTAGATTTTTGAGCTGATGACATGAGAGAACATGAATTTGGGGAGTGGCAGTGGTTGAACTGTTGTAGTTGAATGTTCCCTCCCCAAAATGTTTATGTTGAAACCAAGTGCCCAGTGTGATAGTATTAGGAGATGGGGACTGTAGGGAGTCTTGAGGATGGAGCCCTGGTGGATACTGTTAATACTATTATAAAAAAGCCCCTGCAGATCTCCCTAGGCCCTTCTACCATGCTGAGATCACAGCAAGAAGGCCCCATTTATGAACCAGGAAGCCCTTGCTAAATACCAAATCTGTCAGCTCCACCATCCTGGACTCCTTAGTCTCTCCAACTGTGTAGTCTCTCCAACTGTGAGAAACACACGTTTGCTGTTTATAAGCCAATCATCTGTGGTGTTTTTGTATAGTAGCCTCAATGCACTAAGACAGCCCTGTTCCAAACCCAAACCTCCACACTGGCAATGTCTCTACAGCAAAAGGACTGCTTCCTGTTCTGCGCTATCAGTTGCAAGACCTGGCTATTCTTTAATAATATTTCTTCTTCTGGTCCCTGCTTTCCTTTTCACCATCACCATCCAACCTCAGGCCCTATTACTTGCATAAGCCACTGCATCAGACCAATCTGATCTGTTCACCTCTACCTTCTCTCAATCCAATCAATCCAATCCAATCCAATCCAGTCCAATCCAATCCAATCCAATCCAATCCAATCCAACTGGTCCACCACAACTAGATTAAAAGTTGGAGCAACTTCTCTCTCACATTTGACTCTATTGTCTGTTGAAGCCTGTCCTTAATTGGGAATTCACACCGAACTAGAGAGCAGTATTCTTAAAAGTGTTTTCATCTATCTGTGAGTTGAAGAAAACCAAGTAGCTCACCTGCAGGGTTCTTATTTTATCATTTTTATTATTAATTAAATTCTAAAACCTATCTCTTAATATACACAACATATGCTGTGCAATAAATTAATTCATGATTAAATCCTCAAATTTTACATTTATTGCCTTGTATATAAAGTGACCTTTGAAGCATTAATGTAGCACTAATTATGTTTTTCATTTGATATAAAGTGCTTATAAACTACCTCCCATAACTACAAATTAAACGACATAGTAATACGTTGAATGGCGTATTCTTCTTTCCAAAAGCTCAGGGACCTTTACAGATATCATTTTATTAATCTTCACACATCTCAGAGATAAGATGGTTAGTTTTAATTATCCTTCCTTCTGCATTTGGAAAAGCTGAACGGATGCCATTTACCGTTGACGTATACAGGCACTGTACCAAGAGTGCTGAGTCGCATAAAGCCCTAAAACTTATCTCTTTCATCAAATATACATTATTGTTGAGATTTTCAGAAGTTCTATACCCGTAGGAAATGAGCTGCCTTCTGTTCTGCTTAGGAGTTACTAAATGCCTTACCTTTTTTTCCTGTTCAATATTATGATACAGTGATCAGATCTCCATAGATGTAAGTCAGTGAATTTGGTATAGAACTTGGGGGAAAAAAAAAACCACCCCTCTGTATCTCTGCTCCTGAGTTCTTAGGTCCATCTTATTTTTACTCACGTTCAAATTCATATCACAAACATCTCTCTGCCACAATTGTAAATTGAGGGCAAAGTGCTACCAACACAAACTCTGTAAATAACTTCTCCATTTCTTTTTTCATGAGCCTTGGCACAGGTGTGGGAAAAACAGAAATGCATTTAGAACTTGATCAACAACTAATGATGCACGATATGTTGGCTAATTGGACATAATAATAAAAATAAATAAATAACTTGATTAGCTGAATTAATAAAGGGATCTACCCACAGAGCTGACATTGAAGAGGTATTTGTATATTTTTCCCCAGGGAATATACTAAATAAGCACAGATTTCCATCATATTTGCACTCCTTCTGTTATTTTATTATGGCTAATATGAAAATGAAGATGTGTTTACTCACAGGTTCAAAATTACCAGGTGGAGAAAGGGAGCTGATTGAGAACAGGTTGAACAGAGGCAGAAACTTCAGAAAATTTTAAATTCTTCACACAGTCCACTAAATAGTCTAAAGAGTCTGCAAATAATTGAGAATTCATGGCGTTTCCAAAGACACAAGGCATAAAAGTGTGTAAAATAAAGACTAATCCACGGGTTGACTTAGCAACTGAGGACCAGAGACAAAAAGCGTGTCTGAGACTAAATTGGCTCTATGTATTATTAGTACGTAATACTAGTATATAATATTATTAGTGCATAATAGAGGCGTGCACAGTCACACTTTATTTTGTGGATCTGCTTCATGCAGACAAAGAAAAGTTAAATATATTGGAATATAATCCACAGAAATGAAGGTGCTTAGCTAAATACATTGTTAAACAATGTTGTTACCAAACATTGTGAAAAAGAAAATATACCAAAGGTACTCATCGATTCTATGTATAAATTCCCTAAAAATAATAGTATTTACTGGATTGTATAGCAATTCACTTTTAAGAACATTCTTTGATATTTGAATAGGAGATTTTAGTTAAGTCTTCACTTTTTTTCCCCTCAGTTTTCTCTTTTTTACTTCTTATAATCTGGAATGGAGAGCTCTAAGAGAATGACAAACAAATATGAATTCCGAATTCATCTGAAACTTGAAGTTCTCACCAAGCTTGCCATAGAGTTGTGTCTTCCCCAAAGGTTTGCTGCCTCTGCCGAGTCAGTGACTACACTTCTCTCTGACTCCAGGGTGAAGAGAGCAGACTATGGGATGGAGGAAGGACCTTGTGCCAAGAGCTGAAAGCAGGAGGCAACTAAGCCTCCAGCGGAGATTAGTCAAAACCATCAGAAGTCATCCGTATCCTGAGAAAAGCTATGAAACCTTAACCTGGCACTTGAATAACCACCCACAAACTTAGCATTTGGGGAACAGCACACATTTATTATTTTTCGTGGGTCAGGAATCCAGGAATGGATTAGCTGTGTTGCTCAGGGTTAGGGTCTCTTACTAGGTGGGTAATCAGAGCTGTTGGCTACACTGGTCTCCAGGCTCCACTGGTGAAGGCTCTGCTTCTCAGCTCACTCACATAGCTTCTGGAGGGCCCTGACTCACTCATGGGGATGTTCCATTAGGTTACTTCACACAACAACTGTGTTCCTCCACAGTGAGGGACCCAAGAAGACATCCAAGACGGAGACTATTTTGTTTTTATAATCACATCTGAAAAATGACATTCCATGTCTCCTGCCATATCCTGATCATTAGACTTGATTTCATGCATTTAGCCCCACAACCTCAGGGGAGGGGATCACACGAGAACATTAGTACTAGGAATGCAGATCATCAGGGCCATCTCAGATGTTGACTCCTGCAAACCTACTATCTTCACTCTTGATTATTTTGCATCTGTTTGCTCAAAATTGTCCAAGAACTCAAGTCACATTTTTTTCATTTGAACTTTATAGCAACCCTTTAAGGACATCAGGGTGAGTCTTGGAACTCAATCCTTTTATATCCAAGCAAATGAGATGTGAGATTAAGTAAGAAAGAAAACTGGATTCAGGTCTTCTTTTTTTTTTTTTTAAATATATATTTTATTTATTTGACAGAGAGAAACACAGAGAGGGAACACAAGCAGGGGGAGTGAGAGAGGGAGAAGCAGGCTTTCTGCTGAGCAGAGAGCCTGATATGGGGCTCGATCCCAGGTCTCCAAGATCATGACCTGAGCCAAAGGCAGTCGCTTAACCAACTGAGCCACCCAGGCGCCCCTGGATTCAGGTCTTCTAATTCCTAGTCTTCACATAGTTTGAAATAAAGTTTGATACCCCCTTCCTCACCATCAGGATTTCCAGTTTAATGGAAACAGAATATGAAAATAGAATGCCCAAGTGGGTGGTGGCTCAGGATTTAGGGAGGGGCAGATGGACAAAAGGATCCAAGAGATAAATGTGAAGATTGGTTATTTAGTTTGAATAAATTATCAGAGAAAATAATGTCAAATCTATTCTTAGAAATTTCACATAACAAGATGAAAATGTCAGGGATAAAAATCTTTAATAGAATTAGATATTTGGAGAATTATAATGAAGAACTATTTACACAAAGTAGTTAATCAGATGTGCAGCCTGGTGGATGATGGTTTTGGTATTTTTTTTTTTTTTGTAATGATGCTTGTATGACCTTGTATGGATGACATTATATTGGTGTTATGGATTTGGAGTTGAACAATGGAGATCAAATGGCAGTATCTTCATCATTCAGTTTTCTAAATGTCTTTCTAAATATTATATATCCCATGGTGTTTTTGTGCAAAACCAAATAATAATGGTTGTTTTGGGGAAGGAAAGCTGCCCTGATGCTTTGGGATATGAGGCTAGGCCAGGATTTCTCAATCTTGGCACTGTTGACATTTTGGACTTGATAATTTTTCATTTCGGGAGACTGTTGTGTGCACTGTAGGATGCTTAACAGCCTCCCTTGCTTTTATGCACTGAATACCAGTAACACGCCCCTACCCCACATACACAGAGCAAAGAAAATACCTTTAGATATTGCCAAATGTCACTGGGGGGAGGAGAAGGCCAAAATCATTTCCAGTTGAGAACCACTGGGTTAGCTGAACATAAAGCCAGATAGTAACTATGTATGATGCCCCACATCTTTAAAACAATCAGATAAAATGATATTACCATGTTAAGAGTATATTCCTGAATAGTGGAATTTATGAGAGATTTTAATTTTTTCCCTCATGCTAAATTTCTTCTAAGTATGTACTTGTTTTATAATGAGAAAAATTTTAAAAATTGTCAAAATTTTTAAATAAAATTTAAATTATAATGAAATAAAATGTTATTAATTTGGGGAATTAATTCTCAAGTATTTAGAATACTACTCATCATTTGTGGTATTAATTTTCAAGTATTTAGAATGCTACTCATAGTAACACACCCTTTCCTCTTTATTCGCTCAGCAGATCTTCACAATAAGCTAGCTGTTTCCCCCATTTGAATATTAATTGAATGTCTTAAAGAGGGGAGTAGCTTCTATAAAATCCCTCAGGTGAAAAAAATGAGCCAGGACCTGAACTCTGGCTTTTTGCTGCTGGGTTTTCTATTGAATGTATTAAAAAGGAGACCGACAGTAGGCCCTTAACTGAGTCACTTATGCTAGACCCCATATCAGTAACCAAGACTTAATACCTCAACTAACTGCAGTTTCAACCCCAACCGTGCCCCCAGAAATGTAGACTTTAACTAGTCAACATGGAATTACCTGGTCAGCGTTGGTGAGGTAACCTGATAGATCCCTTGGTTCCCCTTGTGAAGACCATCTTACCTGAAGCAATGAATTCTTTGCCAATAATTTTCTTTCCTGGTCCCTTCTTTCCACCTTTAAAATCCTTTCTTTTTCTGTAGCTGACAGAGTTCCTTTTACTTTCTAGACGGGATGCTGCCTGATTCATGAATTGTTCAATAAAGCCAATTAGATCTTTAAATTTACTCAGCTGAATTTATTTTCTTTTAACAGCTTCGAGAAATATTTAGCCATTGGGATCAGCTCATCCATTGACAGTCCTAGGTAACTCAAGTGTTAATGTACATTATCATCATTGTCTCATCATTGTGCATCTGTCAAATGTTTTCTATGCTGAGAACACTGTGCTTTTTACTCACCTTACTTTCATTCAATACTCTAGCAATAAAGGGAGAAATAGATGTTGGGAAGTATTATAAAAGCTGGGACCATTTGTAAACCCCAAGTGATTACAGATAAGTGTTTTGTGTCCAGACCTGGGGTGTGCTGGTTGGCTGGGCCATAAGGAACGGGGAGGAGGAAGGTGCCTTTAGGTCACTAATTATATGTGCATGTTTTGGATCTGGGCAGCATATTATGAAGGAAAGGGCTCGCATGGAGTCTATAATTAGATTCCCTTTCTTGTCATAAAGCTGATTCTGGAGAACATGGCTTAGGTGTATAGCAAGGGATGTTTTCCACTATAGAATTCTAGCAATCACAGGCAGCGTGGATCCCCTGCTGGGGGGTCTCCTCGTGTAAAACAAATGACAGGGGAGAGAGCCAAGGAGAATGATTTATTTCTGTGGGGGCGTGGCTCCAGAATGGGAGAGGACCAGCCACACCAAGGGCCCATCTCCAATCTTGAGCCAGGTGACTCACTCCCTTCCAGGAGGAGGGGCCGTGGATGGGGCAAAGGCCAGGAGTGTTTAGGGGCCACATCTCTCATGGAAGTTAGAGGGATGGGGAAGAACCATTTTCTTTCATGTGTATTTCATTCTTACTCTCTTTCACGGAGATTTAGCCAATCAGCATTAATTCCCAAGTAAATCACGTTTCTTTTTTTCCTTCTTCCTTCCCTCCTTCCTCCCTCCCTCCCTCCCTCCTTCTCTCTCTTCTTTCTTCCTTCCTTCCTTCCTTCCTTCCTTCCTTCCTTCCTTCCTTCCTTCCCTCCTTTCTTTCTTTCTTTCTTTCTTTCTTTCTTTCTTTCTTTCTTTCTTTCTTTCTTTCTTTCTTTCTTTCTTTCTTTCTTTCTTTCTTTCCCAGTAGTCCTAGAGTTGATCTCATGGGATTCTTTTAAATAGTACCAGGGCAGTAGTAACCTGGGATAGATAGTGATTCTGTGAGATAAATCAGGATCCTGAAGTCCTTTGGTGAGAAATAAAATAAATGGATAATTAAACATGCCTTTAAGTCAAGTAGGATTAATAGCCCAGTGCAGTTGGACTTTAGATGATTTTCAGTGAAATATGCACTTTTTAGAGAAATGCTCCCGAGGACACCAGACCCAATAATGGTAAAACATTGGGAAAATATAACTTTTAAGATAAAATTATTTACCTTCACTATCCCAAAAAAACGTGGTAAGGAGGTCCTTATAAATAAAAATATGGCATCTCCTTTGTGGAGCTGGAAGGACACAGTTAAAAGAAGAACCAGTGATTTGGGTCACAGAAAATCCCTTTGAACAAAAGAAAACCTTGACAAGTACACATGCCCCAAACTCAGAATGAACTGAATTATTAAAGCCATGGTCAGATGTAAATCAGATAAAGCACACTAGGCTCCACATCGAAGCAATGTGAACTCTGCGCACAGACCCACTTTTTGATCCTACTACATCTTAAATGTTTAAAAAGAGGATGATTGTGAATTAAATTTGCACTTAAACTTATGTGGCCTTAATTAATTGGTCAATTTGGGGAAGCCAGTCTTTTCCCAAATCCACTGAGTAGGAATCCAGGTAGCAAAACTTCCTCTTTTCTTTCTCCCAATTTCTTCCCTCCCCCCAAATTTTATATAAGGAAAGGGAAATGACAGAATCTGGATAAACCAAGTAGACATGAACATTCCATGTAGAAAACAAAATTTCCTGAACATGATGAAATTGCACAATATCTTAAAATGTTATATTGAGCATCACCAAGGGGAGCTGAGCACACAGCATCACTGCTGTTGTACTCTGCTGCTTTTATGATGGACGACAGCCAGGATATAGGGAAACAGTGATCTCCACTAAATACTTTGAAATCTGAAAGAAACTACCTAAAGGGTAAAAAAAGAACAGTAAGTATAAGGCCAGCAATGGCACAAAGAATTCAAATGGCTAAAAAAAAAAAAAAAGAATCAAAATGGCTAGAATTCTAAGATAGATCCAAAGCACTTCTATTAAAAAGTAAATAAAATAGAGTAGGCATCTAGAAGGTGAGGATACAGGACCGTGGCAAGAAGGTGGGAGGCTCACCATGTTGGATTCTACCGATTCTTTGGTAGATCCAAAATTCTGTCTACATGATGGGGAACGAGAAGGAAAGGATGAAGAGACCAGGATGGGGCTTCTTTGTCAATGTGGACTCCTGGAGATGGAAGAATCTTGTAGAATAACTCCATTTTTTATCTTAAAGATGTTAAGTTGTTGTATTCACTCTGTGTACGGCTATATAGAATATGCTATGGAAGAAATAAATCTCTTTGCTTTCTATAGCATGTGACTCACAGTTTGATAGAATATTGAATGTTCTTTCTGGCAAACAGACGTAGGCAGCTGTTTGAAATAAGGTGAAGACTCAGACCTCTGGACTGTGACAGGTCTGCTTGTCTTATCAGTTGAGTTTTTCACATGAAGTGGAGTTGGATTCTTTTGTTCCTTCTCTCACCTTCTTTCTTCTTTGGGAAGGAAATTGGCTCCATCCTCACGTGTGTCATTTTGCAGAGATTGCTGGACTTCCCTTAATGATATGCACCACTGGGCTGGGGTGCTCCTTGGATATTATCTCATGAAGTCTTCACAACATCATTATGAAGTATGTGTTTTGTTTTGTTTTTTTAAATATTTTATTTATTTGACAGAGAGAAACACAGCCAGAGAGGGAACACGAGCAGGGGGAGTGAGAGAGGGAGAAGCAGGCTTCCTGCCAAGAAGGGAGCCCGATGTGGGACTCGATCCCTGGTCTCTGGGATCACGACCTGAGCCGAAGGCAGTCGCTTAACCAACTGAGCCACCCAGGCGCCCCTGAAGTATGTGTTTTATCCCTAGTTTACAGAGGAAGGAATTGAAGATCAGAGAGGTTGGGGGACTTAGCTGACCAAATATAGTTCGTGTCTACGCCAGGCCTCCCTGGCCACAAAGCTTGGGCCTTTTCTCATTTCACATAGTGGCTACCTCAAGAAAGCAGTTCCTCCCACTCCTGTTTTGGAGGCATTAGCAAGTTATGATTCACCCACAGGGGTTAGAGACCAAGATTTCAGTCTGTGCCAGTGTGTTAGAATGTGAGTGTGCTCATCTGTGTACACATATGTATGTTCATGCATGTGTGTGTGGGTATGACTGATTCTGTTCAAATAGCTTCTTGCGATGGAGAGATTCACAGCGTCATATGCTCTAGTGAACTTCTCTGTATATGTCTAAAACACTCATGTTGGAATTAGTACTCGAAAATAGTTTATGTGGCGCGATGTACTTTTTTGTAAGTGGATCCACCCAGTTCTGTTCCCAAATTCGTCCCCTATGAGCAGGCTTTTAGAAGTCATGGAGACATGAGACAAAGAGGGAGCTGTGTTGATTCCGGACTTTTGTGGACACTCGGAATTTGGACCAGCTCACTTATCAGCCAATCTGTTATTCCAGCACTGCTAGGGAACGTTTCTTATTCATCAACCTAATATGAATTTTTCCCCTTGTTGCTATGTACAATCCAGCCACAAATAACTAGATGGCAATACCACCCAAATTAACTTATAGGCAGAGTGATTCCTGCCAAAGAAGAATGTATTGCAAAAATTTCTGGTTTTGCTCCAAAATCTACTCTAATGATTTACAGATGAGACTTAATTTTAGGGTAGTTAAAGTTGTTAGCAACCTGAGTTTGTTAAAGATTGAATCAACGTTACCTAAAAAAATGATAGGTTTTTGATTCCCATACTTCTGAGTTTTTTTGGTGCCAGTTTTTTAAGCATCTTAAATTACAGGGGCTCTATAGTAAACAAACAACATCTGGGTTAATGTGAGGTACTATGTGCAGATCAAGAACACCAGACATCACTCCGGTTTAATGACAGGAGTGTATACCTTCGTATGTGTTCTCTTTGTGTGAGGCTCTTTTGACTTAATACTTGAATGTAGGACTTAAAAATAATGTAGAAGAGGATAGAGCTATAGAAACCTTTCTCAAGATGCACTGAAAACAAGCTTGGCTTGGGCTGATACTCATCTGACTCGGCTTTTGTTTAAGAATGGAAATGGAAGAGACAAGTGCCCCCACATTTTACTACTTTGGCCATGGATGATGGAGATGAGGAGGAGGATGACCAGAGTGACAGGGATGATGACAACCTGTGACCATAGTGATCACGCTGCATTATCTGTTAATTCATGGCTTGTCATTTGCATTATGATTAATTGCCTAGCATGGATTAACAGCGGGAAGTCTTGAAAAGACGCTTTGTGAATTTCGGGATCTTTTCTTATGGACAGGTATAAAATACCTATAGCTAAGTTTCCTTTTTCTCCCCTTCAGAAAAAATACATGAAATCATGCACTGCAGCTTACCCACATACAATAAAACTGGGGACAGAATTTGCTAATCAAAATCACACTGGCAGCCTGGGTTGTATTACTTCAGAAAGCCCATGACCCCATTACTTGCTTTCTCACTTGGAAAGAATCCCTGTGAAAGATGATCGCGAGGTATGTGCACACATGCTACATTTGACGCAAAGATGGGATGATCTCCATTTAGCAGGAGGAAAGGGACTATGGAAAAGTGGGAATTCATACTTAGAATTTTTGTCCTGGGCCAATAACCAAAGCAGTATCCATTAGTTTATGTGTTGCATTTCTAAAGCACATTGGATTTTCAACATCGTGGGCAAGTCTGATAATCTGTTACGTTTATAAATTGCTTTATTTAAAAAAAATTTATTTTACTTATTAGTTAAAATTTCATTTATTTATTTGACAGAGAAACACAGCTAGAGAGGGAACACAAGCAGGGGGAGTGAGAGAGGGAGAAGCAGGCCTCCCGCCGAGCAGGGAGCCTGATGCAGGGCTTGATTCTGGGACTCCGGGATCATGACCTGAGCCGAAGGCAGATGCTTAATGACTGAACCACCCAGGCGCCCCACTTATTTTTTTTTAAAGATTTTATTTATTTATTTGAAAGAGAGAGAGCACAAGAGAGCACGGAGGGTGGGGGGAGGCAGAGAGAGAAGGACAAGCAGACTTCCCTTTGAGCAGAACCCTGGGATCATGACCTGAGCTGAAGGCAGAGGCTTAACCGACTGAGCCACCCAGGCTCCCTAAGATTTTATTTTTAAATAATCTCTATACCCAATGTATGGCGCAAACTTACAGCCCCAAGATCAAGAGTCGCATGCTCTATCGACTGAGCCAGTCAGGGATCCCCAAATTGCCTTACTTTATAAAAGCTCTTTGCATACTCTTCCTTGTTTATTTAACAGCATCACAGCCCTGTGAGATTTGTTTTCATGTTATTTCCATTTTGGAGGTGAGGACAGTGCCTCAGGGTTGGAAGCGCTTGTCCTGAGCATAGCTGGTAGAGGTGTTTCCAAGCTGGGAGGCACATCTGATGCTTAGAGTTTTCTCTACCCATAAACTCTCACGCCTTGACTTTAAGTATCTCATTATTGCCTGGAATTGTGTCAATATTTCCCTAGGCACGGGGGAAATTTCTAGGACAAAACAGAATTCAGACAAGAAGCACAAGATTTATGTCTGAAATTCATGACTTAGATTGTCAGTTTAAATTTTGAACCATGCCACCACCCTTCTAGACTTTGTGTTTTAAAGGCATTCTCAGGAAGCATGTATTTATGATTATTCAATTAATGTTGACCTCTCAACAAAAGTAAGTAGTGCCCACTGTGAGCTCACACTTACAGTGATTATATAGAGAAAATGTGTGAGGCAACATTTACTCTCAGCCTAAAATACACCGAATGTGTCAAGTCTGAATTTAAAGATATGTAGGGTATAGCACAGAAAATAATGCAATCCATTGGACGTGACCTCTAATGAACTTTAGAGATTTTGGAAGCATTCAGAGGAACATAAGGGCCACTGGGGTCTACTTTCATGAAAGCCTTGCATAGTTTTGTGTTTCCATTTCTTTATTTTGTTTTCTATATAATGCAGTGTGAGTTATTGCATTTCCCATGGGGAAACAGTCACCGTATTAATCATTTTTTATAAAGCCCAAGAATAGTAATCAAAGAAATACTCAAGGAAAAGAAAAATTGGATTATTTTTGTCACATAGCCAACGAAAATTGACAGATAGGGTGATATTAGATCAGGACTTTCTTTGAAAAGAACAGTTATTTTCCTTTTTTTCTTTTTTTTTTTAATTTATTTCATTTTTTCAGTGTTCCAAGATTCATTGTTTATGCCCCACACCCAGTGCTCCCTGCAATACGTGCCCTCAGTACCTGCCACCAGGCTCTCCCATCCCCCCACCCCCTCCCTCCAAGACCCTCAGTTTGTTTCTGAGTCCAAAGTCTCTTATGTTTCATTTCTCTCCCTGAATTACCCTATTTCCCATTTCCTTTCCTTCTCCTACTGTCCTCTATATTACCCCTTATACACCGCAAGTAAGTGAAACCATGTGATACTTGACTTTCTCTACTTGGCTTATTTCACTCAGCATTATCTCTTCCAATCCGGTCCATGTTGCTACAAAAGTTGGATATTCATCCTTTCTGATGGAGGCATAGTATTCCATTGTATATATGGACCACATCTTCTTTATCCATTCATGTGTTGAAGGGCACCTTGGCTCTTTCCACAGTTTGGTGATTGTGGCCACTGCTGCTATGAACATTGGGGTACATATGGCCCTTCTTTTCACTACATCTGTATCTTTGGGGTAAATGCCCTGTAGTGTAATTGCAGGGTCATAGGGTAGCTCTATTTTTAATTTTTTAAGGAATCTCCACACTGTTTTCCAAAGCGGCCGCACCAACTTGCATTCCCACCGACAGTGTAAGAGGGTTCCCCTTTCTCCGCACCCTCTCCAACACTTGTTTTCTGTCTTGTTAATTTTGGCCATTCTGACTGGTGTAAGGTGGTATCTCAGTGTGGTTTTGATTTGAATTTCCCTGATAGCTAGTGACGCTGAACATTTTTTCATGTGTCTGTTAGCCATTTGTATATCTTCTATGGAGAAGTGCCTCTTCATGTCTCCTGCCCATTTTTTGATGTGTTCATCTTCTAAGACCTGTTATTTTTCATAGCTCCTCTAAGTTCTCTCAGCTCAGAGAATCTGAATTTGGGGGGGGAAACAAAGTAGAATTTAATATAACCAAGCACTTGACATATAAAACCATTCCAAAAATGATACACAAATTGAGTGCTATTAAACCAATCAATAGTTGCCGAATACGCAGGGAAAATATGTGTGTGGGTTTAACAAGGCACCGGACATGAAAGCCTGTAAGACCAATAGATCCGATTGCTACAGAGCATTCTTAGAAGGATTTTCAAATGTTTTAAAAGCCTTTGAGTTAAATACACTAAATGCTGGAGACTTAGGGGTCCGGTTGATCCTCTGGCAGGGTGCAGTCTCTCGTCCTAGAGCATCAAAGTAGCACCAAGATGCCACTTCTCGAAGGAACTCAAGGAAGTTGTGCACTTGTTGAATTACAGGTCAAGAAAGTGTGTTCCGTTAGTGCAGGGATTCCTCACTATAACGTAAAGGTAAGAGCTTGGGTTCTGTGGTGTCCCCAAGAGCTGATAAATGCCTGGTGTCTCCACAGGGCACATGCAGGGAGGGCATGCCAAGACTTTATTCTGGAGCAGCAGTCCTGCTGGGAGTTTCCCACCTCGTGCTCAGGTCAGAGAAGGAAACCTGAGGCATCTGGCTCTTTCTAGAATAGGGAGGCGTTAAGAGAAAGGTAGGGACAGGGACTTTCCTCATTTCTCTCCCTGGGGAGCACATAAGTACACTCCTGTCACATTTATGCTCTAGGCCAGAGGCTTTCAAAGTGCAGTCCCTGGACCAGTGGACTCAGCATCACTTAAGTAACTCACCAGAGATGCAAATTCTTGGTCTCATTCCAGACCAATTGAACAGGAAACTCTAGAGCTAGCTATTTCTGTGTCCCGATAAACCTTCCAGGTGATTCTGATGCATGCTAGAGTCTGAGAACTTCTGTCCAAGTAATATTGTCTTGTGGGTGGTTCTGTCCATTCTTCACCCCGATGCTATTTGGGGTGTTCAGAATACCCCTCTTGGGTCAGTCTCCTTCTCCTAGCCACCTAGATCTCTCTCATGCACCCATCAAAGTCTCAGTTCATAAGCCATCCCTGTAAAACCAGGTAGGGCTGAGAGCCCTTCTCTGGGCTTCCAAATAACCCTGCCCTACTTGGCAGTCGATATCTAGAATCACCATATCGTCTGTCTTCCCACTGACTCCAACAGTGGTGACCATGGTTCATTTAGCAGGCCTAGGTTTGATTCCCTGCACTGTTCAGGAGCTGTGGGATGCTAGGCCAGTTGTTTGCACTAGCCATGCCATTTTCTCATCTCTTCCCTCCCAGTCTGCGGCAGGTCCCAGGATTTCTCATCCCAGAAGAGGTGTGTTCAACTGAACTCAAATGAAAAAAAGCAAACAGAAACACTCATTAACTCGCGGACCTTAAATGCAAAAAGAAAATGGAAGCCTGGTCTCTCAGTTAACCGGGCAACCGTGGGGACGGGTAGAGCATGGAGAATGTACCAAATGTCACCTACGAGTCCTGAAGCAGGGGAGGGGCAGTAGTGCATCATTTGGGAGAAAGAGCATTGCACAGAGACTCATGAGACCAGGGCTCATATATCTGCCCAGCATTACTGCTGGATTTTCTTATCTGTAGAGGGGAAGATGGAGATTCCTAGTCTCAATGACCCTGCAGGGTTGAGATCTGAGTGTAAAAGGGTCTTTGGAAAATGGAAAGTTATAGTCAGAAGCCACTGAACCCTGTGTGTGTCAGACTCTTCACACAAGTGTCCTTTAATTCTCAGGACTCAAGAGGTTGGGGCTATCCCTCTCCTCCCACTACAGTAGAGACCATGTGAGTTTCCAGGGGTCCTTGAGGGTCTCATACCTGGTAAAGAGCAGCAGCAGAATTTGAACTCAGAGCTGTTCCCACTCAAGAGGACGTTTTAAGCAGCATGTTTTACTGTTCTCTTGCACTCAGGAGGAATGATGATATGGGTGTCTATGTGCACCAGTAGTGAAGACAGGGCTGAGGCACAGAGTAAGTAAGCTGGCATCAGGCCCTTGGGTTCAGTTGCTTGGTGATCTGGTGAGGGGTGCGTGGGCTAGTCCAGGGAGGCGCTCATGCCCACACACCTCACATAGCACAGTGAGTTGGATGTGTCCCAGGGTCAGGAGAGCCCCTTTCCAATGAGATGTGTGTTATGCGAGCCTAGCTCGAGGAGCGAGGGCTCCTAATACCGCCTTTGGGCAGGTCACTCACAACGTGCCAGGAGAGCAGCCTGCGGTATTGTAGTGATGAGATCAAGCGATAAAAAGGGAAGAAAAATTAAGATGGAGTTTCTGTTTTGAAATTGCATCTCAGACCGAGAATCACGGTTCTCTTGTAGCTGGGGCACCTACAGGTTAAATGATTTGCCCAAGGTCATAGAGAAAGTCAGTGGCAAGAATAGTTTCAACTCGGCATCCTGAAAGTCCTACTTCTTTAAACGCAGCCCAGGGTGGCTCAATTTTCCAGAACAATTCCCGCATGTGAATTTGGTACTCGCGCTCCTGGGATGGTCAGCCCTCCAGGCCTGTAAGCCCGTGAACTCAGCATCTGGGAAGTTGCCTATTATGTAGGTGGAGGGTATTTTTGAATTCTTCCCAAATTTTCTCTGAACTCCATATTGATAAGATGATCAGATCTTTGAAATAGGCTGTTTTCCCATCTCTGAGGATTTGCTCTTACTCGGGCCATACGTTAAGGAAGCAACAGTTTAAAAAGAGAATCCCCTTCCCCCACCTCCCCGTCCCTACACAGCCAGTAGAGAATGGCAGAGTCCCTTATGGCCTCTTTAGGCTAGAATCTGATTAGGAAAGTTAAAGCATGTCTTCAGGAATTGTGTCACTGCCTTCCAGAAACTGGAGAGCGAGCCCCGCTGAGAAGCAACGGTGTTGAGCCCCATGTGTCCAGCCGGCAGTTCCCCCTGGGGACAGCAGGCCTTCAATAAAATGATTAAACTGTCCTGATTTCTTGGGTCCAAAAGTCTATGTCATTGCAAAGTGTCCTGGATGGGTTTCAAAAGGAAAAATGACACTTTATTCAGGATGGCTCTTTCGGCGTTGGTGTCTTTGCTACTTCCGTCGGTGGCCTGCTCTTCCATAAATTATTATCGCAATGACATTCTGACTGACCCAAACCCCTTGGTCTTGGCTCTGTGCACATGTATAAATCTAAAAAATGTCTGTACAGCTTTCATCGTCCTTTCTTATTACTTACAGAGGATAGCATTCCTAAGTGGCTTTATTTTACATTATGCTTAATCTTTTTTTTTTTTTTTTTAAGAAGTAAGGGAGTCAAACAGTTTGTGGGCATCGGGGACCTAGGAGCTCTCCTCTCCATGGACCAGCTTCTGTTTCTGAATAAACAGGGTCATTACGGTTAGGTGGACTTAAATCTTTGACTATAATTGTGTGTGTGTGTGTGTGTGTGTGTGTGTGTGTGTGTGTCTGTAATAAGTATACTCAAGCAATTATTTAAATAGATTTACATCAGAACACGTTTCTGGCATTCCTAGCCTGTTTAACATTCAGAGTGATCCAGACTATAAAATTATTTAAATCTAATGATGAGTTGTTGCAAAAAAGTAAATGTTGTTGGGCCCATGATGGCTCCTAAAACAGTACCACACAAAGCCTACCTTTGCCCCTTCCCTCCCCTCATTGTTTAAGGCTAAGTTTTGTTTGAGACTGGTGAATATTTTCTAAACAGATTTCAAATTTTGTTGCCTCTTTCCCACCACAGATACGAATTACAAATGTGTCACCCTTCGCATAATTATCAACAGTGGCCACAATATTAATCGAGCGTTGTCGGTTCTCTAAACCTTCCTTAAGAACCTACCTTGGAAGTCTTCGTCACCTAAAACGTATACATGGATAGAGTTAGAACGTATAGGCTAATAGAAATTAGAGAAACACATTCTAAGTGAAATTAATATGGAACGTTCGCTTTTTGAATAAGAAAAAAGAGACACCCTTTAAAGTGCATATGCAGCCTGGAGATCCTCTCATCGGAAGAGTAAATGCTGTTCTCCCACCACCATATTTTTTTCCCCGTGTTTTTAAAATACAGGAGAAGCACATCGTTGCTTAATGATAGACGCAGAATTCAACCTCAGAGGGAAGTCAGCCTCTTCTTGGCAGGGTGGAATTAGGCTCCTTCGCTCTCTCTTTTCGTTTGCATTATTCAGTGGAAAAATACAAAGTGGCATAATGATGGGAATAAGTTATCTTTTATCAAATCTGACTTTAAAATTCAGGTTATGTAAAACATAGAAACTCATAGGAAATTCAATCCGAACCTCAAGTCACATTATGTACTCTCTGTTCTTGGGCAACTGAACACTCCATTGAGCCCATTCCTGGGAGCAGGTCCCACTCTCCCTTCTTGGCTGGAACACCTTTGCCAACAACTTCCACCAGGGGAAGCTCTGAGCACGTTAGTGCCTCACAGGGAAACTGCGAGAGTCAGGCGAGACCGGGCAAAGAAGCCGGCAGGGGAAGCTTAACAAAATGTTCTGCCATCGCTTTCCCAGAGATTAATGAGACTGGATTTCTTTAGGATCATTACACCAACATGTAACTACTAGTAGAGAACGCGGGAGCCTAGTAAATATGTAAACACCGTTTGGAACGAACACCTTCCAGAACCCAAGGACTTTAGGGGAGAAAACCCGCTTGCTGTCTGCGAACTCCAGCTCTTCCATGAGCTGAAATCCAGGTTTTGCTTCTTTAGTCCCTCATCTGTAGGTCACTGAAAACTACTCCCATTCATTTCCTAGTTCACCTTGGTTTTAAACACACACGCACAGACACACACACACATACACACACCCCCCCCCCCCCCCGAATCCCATAAATGATAAATTCGACGTCTGTAGAAAGACAGTCACCTAATTGCACAGTGAAGCAGAAGAAAGTCTTGCAAATGGTATACGATTTTCAAAGTGTTCCAAGCCTTAGGCAAAAGCCTTTCAACTGTGTCTAAAACTGAATGATAAAATATGTTGTACAAATTATCTGTGAACAGGAAACATGTGGTAGTGGCAGGGGACTGAAATGTAACACTTGTAAAGAAATGGGAACTGCCAGTCATTTAGACCCCTTTCTTTCTTTCTTTTTTTCTTTCTTTCTGTTTTTTAGTTGCAAGTTTCATCATCTTTTTTTTTATCTCTCATCCGTTGATGTTCAAGTTTATAATAAGACATTTATCAGATCGCACCAGGCCAATTGCAGCTTTATTTAAAAAACAACAACAACAAAGAAACAGATGAGGCTCAAGCTTTGGTTTGGCCCACGCCCTCCCCCTTGCTAGGACTCCTTCAAATTTCTCTGCTCTGTTGTTTGGAGCCCTGGTGGCTTGTGTGTGGAATTTTGAAAAGAACTGAAAATCTTCTGAAGTCAAAAACATGCAAAAGCTCAGGTAATCACAAGTGCAGTGAACGTGTCTCTAGCTTCCATTCTCACAAGGGAAACGTACCACTCGATCGCTGCTACACACGAGGCAGAAAGGTTTTCACTGGGAAGTGATTTTTCTCTTTCCTCGCTCACTCTCCACGTTGATCTTGGAATGACCAGTTGGAAAATTTTTCTCTTTCAGAGAAGCATCCTTTCCTCCTCAAGGAAACCAGTCACAATTGCCCGTGATCCTTATTGATGGGGCTGCGATTAGCTCCTACTGTTTACCACGTAGTGTCTTCAATTCTTGATGAGCTCATAGCAACTATATACATATATATTTCAAGCCTTATGCAGCTATCTGAGGAATGCTGAAGTGTTAGTAAATTTCATATTTACAGAAAAAGAAAAAAGAGGGAAGTCTGTTCTGCTACATTTGTTTTCTATCATGAAGTTACTCAGCTCCCATCTCATTGCTCAGTTACACTCTTATTTTAGCTCGTCTCTTGGCACAGAACTGTTTAATGACATTAAAAATAGCATACTTAATATTCTGCCTGGTGCACAGACCTGCCTCCTTAGGGTTGGGACTGCTCCTGAATGGAATGCCCTGGGATCATCATCAAAAATGAAAGAGGAACAAATTATTTAATTTGTAACCCAAACTCAATCAGCAGCAAGAACAATGAGTTGAAGGTATCTACTCCTTGTGATAACTCACAGGTATCATGAAGAACGAGGGCTGTCCAGTCAGATACATACTCTCCATTCCTGGAATGATATTAAATCCACCTGCTCTGACAGTGAAAGTTCTTTCCCCTCCCCTCCCCTCCCTTTCCCTCCCCTTCCCTCCTCTCCCCTTCCCTCCCCTTCCCTCCCCTTTCCTTTCTTCCCCTTCCCTTCCTTTTATCCTCCCCTCTTCCCTCCATTTCTTTTAATTCTACAATTTATTGAAGGCTTCCTTTGTGTCAGTCACAGTGAGGAGCCATGGTTTTGGAGAAGAGTAAGGTATGGGCTGTTTCAGGAGTTTGTGATATGGTGAGAAAACTGGAGGAAGTTCATAGACAGAATCACGGCAGCAGACTCCTCTTTCCCAACATGCCAGAGTGTGTGTCTTGCACTCACCAAGACACAGTTATCACATTTTGGTATTCTTGCAATATTGCTTTGGAATGCCAATCTTTCCATCCAATTTCCCTGAATTTCAGCATGTTGCTTAGAGTGCATATGGTTCTCCTTCTTTCCCTCTGCCTTATACAATCATTCCTATCTTTATGCCTTCCTGGTCTATTTTTTTAAAAAAAATCCTTTTCTGAGACATCCCCTTTTCTCATTTTTTATTTAACTGAACCCTTCTACTTGTTAGTTCATATCACATAGCCGTTTTATATGAAATCTTTAACACTATGTCTCATTCAGATTATTTACACATTTCAGGATACATTATACCTGTTCTGTTTCACACATCCTGTATCATTTTCTTGCCACCCCGAACAAAAGTGAGAGCAAGAATTACATCATATACTGCACTTATAAAAAACTTGATAGCATTAGGGGACACCTGGGTGGCTCAGTCGCTTAAGCATCTGCCTTTGGCTCAGATCATGATCTTGGGGTCCTGGGATCCTGCCCTGTGTTGGGCTCCCTGCTCGGCAGAGAGTTGACTTTTTCCTCTGCTCTCCTCCCCCCCCCCATCTCAAATAAATAAGATCTTTAAAAAAATAAATAAATAAAAATTTAAAAAACCATGATAGCATAGTAACAGTAAGCATAGGCTGAGTACTTTTTGTCTACCAGGTGACATGCTAAGGTCTTTCCCTGGTTCTTCTTATATTTACAACAATCTTATGTTGTAGAGCATTACTGTTGTCTACATTTTTCTCGCAGGGAAACTAAAGAAGGGATTTTTAAAGTTAACTTGTTAAACTGGCAAAGTCTAAATTTGAACTCACATATCTTGGCTCTAGAGCCCATGCTTTTTTATGCTGAGCACCTAGGAAGTTTTCAATAAACATCTGCTCAAGGGAATTGAATGGGAGACAGTCTGCAAATCTGAGAGCCATAGAGAAGTCTGGTACAGGAATGTCTTGGGTGAGTGGAGAGGGCAGGGGGTGAATAGTTTTTCTTTCTTTTTTTTTTTTTTTGTGGGAGGGGAGTGCTATATGAATGGGTTTAGAGGTTTGGATGTATTTAACCTTTAACCTTCAACACCTCACAGGTATCTTTGGTCATGTTGGTTTGTGGAAGAGTCTGGAAAAGGTGGGGTAGGTGCAGTAAGCAAATGGGGTTGGCTATGTGTCCCAGGCTCAAAAAGAGTAAAGAAATACAATGAATAGCCCATTTTTGTGGCAGCACATTTTCCAATTTATTTAATACAGCTCAGTTTCTTCATAAATTCTGTTACCTTATTGCTGAGATGTACAGCCCTGCCTCTTTCCTTCTTTCTCTTCCCCTGTGCTTCCTCATTGTGGCCACAGGCCTCATGGGAAATTGTGCCATCCTGCACCAAAATAATTAGCAGGACTCAGCCCTGTTGTTAAAGTAATGTCACACAGAATCATCTTTGGTGCAGGCTAAGGCTGCATCTAAGGCTCTGCCATTGATTTCCCAGGCAGATATAGAGAATGCTGCTATCCATGAATATGGGACTTCAGGGGCTCAGTAATAGAGCGGGACATTCTGTAGTCTTGCACATACTTTCCTATAGCTGCAGGCTGGTCTCTATATGGGGAAGCTAAACATTGAAACCCTGCCCTTTGTGAGCAGATACTGTCAGAAAAGAGATTGGCATTTGCCCAGCGATCATTCTGTGGCTGGTCATGTCAACTTTCCACCCAGTCTACATTTTCAGCTTGTGAACAGCTGCTGGGATCCTGAATAGCAAGGCAAGGGATGGCGTGTGAATAGTCTGAATGTGTAACGTGATCACATCACAAATGGTGATCATGGAAGGTCCAGGCCCTTACACCACCCAATGACACATACGACTGCCTGGTGCACACACTGAGAAGCGTTCCCTCTAGTGACAGGTGATAGTGACCCTGTCACTGGTTACCTAGGAGCTATCCTCCTCTCCACTGCAGCTCCAGCCACTATGGTTTCTGTGGTTGGTCTATCTTCTGGGCCACATTCAGTGGGGTTTCTTTCTGCGTTACTTAAACATTCCTCACCTTAACGTTTTGTTATCTGTGATCATTCCCCTGTCATGCCTTTCTCTTCTTCACCAGTGCCCCATTTTTTTCACAGGTGCCTGGCTCCTAGGCTGTTTCCTTTTGACCCTAGTCTATCAGACTACTCCTCTTCACTTTTCTACTCCTCCATCCAGCCTGGTCCCCATGGTTGACTCCAGCTGTGTACACGGACTTAATGTCCTTGCTCTTCTCTCTTTCCAACAGAATGGACCATCCCTGTCCCCCAGACCAGATTATTCAAGGGCTAAAGAACAACTTTGACCAAAATACACACCGTTTGCTACCCTATGTGTCCCTGGTCAGCTTTCTGTTGCATCCCAAGCGTCCATGTCTCCTCTTCCCCATCTCTCCCCTCATTCTCAGCAGATGCTGACCTTGCACCTGACTGCACAGGAAACTCTTGGACTTGGGTTTTCCCACCTCCTATCCCTACATGAATCAACATATTTACAGGCAAGGCCAGCCCTGGCCCTTCTCTCCTTGAGGTTTCTCTTTCTCTTCCTTCTCTCTTCCACGCCCCTTTCTCTTTCTACATATTTATTTTTAAAGATTTTATTTATTTATTTGACAGAGAGAAACACAGCCAGAGGGGGAACACAAGCAGGGGGAGTGAGAGAGGGAGAAGCAGGCCTCCCGCCGAGCAGGGAGCCCGATGCGGGGCTCGATCCCGGGTCTCCAGGATCATGACCTGAGCCGAAGGCAGTCACCTAACCAACTGAGCCACCCAGGCGCCCCGTCCTTCTACATCTTTTTTTCTCCAAAGAGACAGCGGGAAGGTGCTTTCTGTACATCTACATATCTATTTTCATTTCCTCTCAAAAGTCTACCTTTTTTTGTGTCCCTTCAAACTTCTCTCCACCAGTTAGATCCTGTTTTCCAAAGACTTTTAACTTTATCTTTTCTGCTTAATTTCCATTGGTTTACAAACAGGCTTAGGCATCTCCTACCATTAAAAATATTATTCATCTTATATCTTTTTCAGCCCTTAATTCCCTATCTCTCTTCTTCCCTCCAAAGCCAGACCTCCTAAGTGGGCAGCCTACACTAGCAGTTACTACTGTCACTTCTTTAATTTGCTGAAATCTGCCTCTTGCCCCTGTGCTCCTATGGGACTGCCCTTTTTAACGTCAGTAATAATTTCCAGATGCAGAACCCAGTGGACACTTTTAAGTCCTCATGCTTGCCTGATTGCTTAGCAACATTTGGCGTCATCAGCTACCTTCCTCTTGAATTTCACTGCTCTTTTTTTCTAAGACATTAAGGCTTGTCTCTTTCCACCGGTACTTCTCCTTTCCTCTATAGGCTACAATTCTGCCTACTGTAATTAAATACAGGTGTCACGAGTATTTCCCTTAAATTTATTTCCATGAAGACTCTGGGTAGGACATTTCACCTTCTGTCAGTCACTTAAACAGAAACGACTTCCATGTTTATGTTTCTAGGCTAGATTGCTCTACTGATATTAACACGATAACTCTGACTGCTTACTCTATATTTTCACCTGGTAAGCAGTTACCTCAACACAATACAGTCAAGCATAATTCAGTGTCTTCCCCCACAAACATGGAATTCCTCTTCTAGTCCTTCCTTTGCTAAGCGGTACTGCCACCTGCTCAGCTGTCTCATGTAGAAAAAAGGAGATACCTTGATCCAGCTGTTCCTCAGACCCCAGAACCCTAAGACTTTAGTCCCTTTAGTTCCTTAGTTTTCCTGACCGCACCTTCTGTCCCACCTTGGGCATTGACTTCCTTTGAGTGAGCTGCTCACCGAGTGGGAATGAGCCAATGCCTCTCCTCTGGGCACCTAATGTCAACCATACCATGAGCTTTCCATACCCTCTCCCCCTTTGCCCTTCCTTTGTTTGATGCAACCAATTTTCTCCTCTCTCCCAGTTGCATTCCTGCTCAGGGATTAAGGACTTTGTAATGCTTGTCCTGACTGAGTCAGGTCCTTTCTGTGTTTCTGTGATACTTCCTGCAATGGAGCACTTTTATCATTTTGCATTATAAATATCTATTTTACTTCCTTCAAAACTATATTGTAAGCTCCCTAAAAGCAGGGGTTGTTTTTGTTTGTTTGTTTTGTTTTGTTTTGTTTGGTGCTTCTTGTTAGGATTTACCTAGTATTCTTGGCACCTGACACAGTTCTGGGCACATTTTCTTTTAAAGATTTTATTTATTTATTTAACAGAGAGAAACACAGCTAGAGAGGGAACACAAGCCGGGGGAGTGAGAGAGGGAGAAGCAGTCTTCTCGCCAAGGAGGGAACCTGATGTGGGGCTCCATCCCGGGATTTGATCCCAGAACTGAGGGATCGTGACCTGAGTGGAAGGCAGACACTTAAGGACGGAGCTACCCAGGCACCCCTGGGCACATGCTTATTGAACTAATACTAGGAAGAATAAATAGTTTAACATTTCCCAAGAGGTTAAACCCTCCCTCATAGCTATCTGCCACCCTTGTATTTCAGTTATTTAGTTGGTAAGCAGAAAGTTATGAGTCATTGCGTAATTTAGTGGAAAGAGCACTGATTAACCTTGAAGGGAACTGTGCTAGTCCTAGTAATTAGGCATACGACCTCAGGCAAGGAGTCGCCTATCTGGCTTTCTGTTGTCTGATCTTTAGCATTAGAGAATACAATTAGCTGATTTAAAAAGATACTTCCAATTCTAAAATATTATAATATAAAATGCTGTCTTCCAAAATTCTAAAAAAGGGGTTCTTGGCTTTGGGTCTTTGCTAGGATGCTTAAGTTTCCATAAACCATGTGAAATTACGTTCAAGTTTCTGTTGTTAGTGTTACTTGCTATGGAAGGGTTTACTCATTGATAACTAATATGTATTCTCTTCCATTAACACCATACACAAAGTTGTATTTGGTCACATGGGCACTCGGATGAGTGTATTTCCCGGGCTCCCTTACAGCTGGATGTGACAAAGTCACTAGGTTCTATGTGACAAAAGGACTAAAGGAGAGTGAGCAAAAGTGATATAGGCAACTTCTTCTCACCTGGGCCTGTCCTCCACTCTGCCCTCTCTTTCTCAGGATGGACTGAGAATGTGATCTTGTTGAACCAGTTTGGGCTAAGAAGAGCAATCTTCCAGGAATGGACAGAATATTAAACAGAAGGAACCTGGGTCCCTGAAAGACCTTATGTGGCTAAAGCTGTACCCCTATATCCAGACTTCTGTGTAGGAGAGACTTAAGCCTTCTATTGTGTTGAACCACTGTTATTTTTGGTGTTTAATGAAATATTGAGCTACTATCCAGCATGTTACATTAGTACATGCTTATTTCTAGGAAAAGTGCTCAGGGATTTCAGTAAGTTTGTAGAGGATTCACTGGCCCCAAATGGTGCTGAGTTAAAGATTGCCACAAATTCTTCAACACATGTTTGTCCCTTTTCTTTGAATCTGTGACCACTTTGCCAACATGAATATAGTGTAAGTAAAGGCATGCCAATATCCAGTCTAGGGCCTTAAAAGAATGTCAGCTTCTTCTTGTCTCTTCGAAGACTGGCTTTTGGAACCTCGCCGCCATAGTATCAGGAAGCCCAATCATCTCGGGGAGGAGTCTGTGGAAAGGCTCCAAGGCCTCTTTATATCCTCTAAAACTCACAACAACACTGTGAAGAATACATTATGATCCTTTATTACCACTGAGAATAACAAAGCGCAAGGACTTTTTTTTTTTTTTAAGATTTTATTTATTTGACAGAGAGAAACACAGCCAGAGAGGGAACACAAGCAGGGGGAGTGTGAGAGGGAGAAGCAGGCTTCCCGCCAAGCAGGGAGCCTGATGTGGGACTCGATCCTGGGTCTCCAGGATCATGACCTGAGCCGAAGGCAGTCGCTTAACCAACTGAGCCACCCAGGCATCCCTAAAGCGCAAGGACTTTAAGTAACTCAATTAAAGGCTATAGTTGGGAAGTGGTATATTTCACCTTTAACTCTGCCAGTCTAACGCTGAACCCTGTGTGCTTTATCACTGAACTTTGCTGCCCAATAGGGCACTAATAGATATTATAAAAGTTATAAAAACTTAACTAGATTTGTTGTTTAACAGTCTCTTTACTAGTGAACCTTTTAAATATTACTATGCTAAGCTAGTCTTCATATAATTCATTTCTATTGTGTGGCTATCCACGGAAACCCACAATAAAATTTTAAAATACTTTATTGTGATCTAGCTAGCTATTCATCCTGCCCAGGAAAACCCTGAGAGAGGGAATTTTATATTCTTGCTAGCAATTACCGAGTCCCAATCATTTCTTACTCTTCCTTTTCCTAAGTATATATACGTTAAGTATCTGGGCATTTGAATTGCGTTCTATAGCATGCATCTCATGTTCTTAGAGGTACACACCCAACATTCATGTCCCTAAGTTAGCGCTGCTTTTTCTGTATGAGACTCCAAATGTTCAATCTCTGCTCATAAGCTCCTGAAGATTCCATTGGAACAAGCCCAATTAATGCCTGAACATGACCCCTTTGTGTGGATTCATGCACAGTTATATGCCCAACCAATCTGCCGGTCTGGACCGACAGCCTCACACCAAAGCCTCCATTTCTCAGCAGGAATCCAGCAAACCAGATGTCAAGTGCATATTTCCTGACTATTTTATGGGATCCACAGAGAGGCTCTCACAGTATGGTTCAGGCCTCAGTTTAGTGCAACTTGTCAAAATGAATTGTTTCATTTCTGTACCACAAATGCCAGGTTGAGGGAAAATTTTTTTAAAAAGGAATCCTGCATAAGAGTTTGGGCTTTCATGTTCTTAATGAAAATCCCATGGACTTGTGGTTGGGATAAGGTCCTGGGGTTGGGGGTGGGGAGCGTGAGAGTCTGCTTCTTAAACAAGGTAGAGAGCAGGACACTGTCTTCTCCCTCAGCTTATTCGACTATAAGGGAGAGGAGATAAGACTTCCTCCATCAGTTACATCAAATCCCCAAGGTCGGCTGGGCAGACTTGGTGACATTAGGGCACAAGGCAGAGTTTTGAGGAGCTCTCCCTTCTTAACCTTGAATCTTGAGAAATGCAAACCCTGAACAATAGGCTATTAGACAAATTCTTGTTTGCTCTCTGGGGTTTTCTAACCTGCTGTCTACCCTGGGATCACAAACGGTGGTTGGCTTATTTCATAAGTGCACAGTGGGACTCTTTGGCATTCATAAGTTATCTGTCATGAAAAAGTTGCTTTTGTTGTACAATGGTTAAGAAGTTGGTGTCTGCATTAGACAGAGTGGGGTAAAAACACTGACTCTGGCATTCCTTAGTGGAGAATCTGGGCCAGTGTAGGAGTCAATTTGCACATGTGTAAGACGTGGCTGGATGCTTGCTGAGATGGGGGTGTACTGTGCTGCACTGAGTGCCTGCAGACTCAACACTCCATAAATATGCGGTTCATAGCAAGTGTTATTGTTGATATTGATATTGTGATCGTCACTGTAATGACTGATTCTGACCCATTAGAGCTCTTTTCATCAGCTCCCTTATAAGAGACATCTTCTGGTGACCAAGAAATTGTGAATTCTCCTTTCAAAATTCCTGGTGTCATGTGTAGCTCCCCCATCCGTCTCAGCAGAGTCACTCGTAAATGCTCAGTTTCCACCATCGCTGACTTTTTTTGTCGAGCCTAATTTTCTCAGTTGTCCAGCAGTCAGCCACAGCCTGCCTTTTTCTGTGTCCTGAGCTGTTGGTGTTCAGGGACACCCACCTGACCTGTATTGTTGAGCCCAGCTGGGGCAAGCACACTCTTTCAGAAGGTTCTCAGTCAGTGGCCTCCGGTAGCATACAGCCCGAATGCGCTACTAGAGATTGGGCCTCCGTACTTGGATTACTCTAAGTGTCCCCCAAGGTCACTGTCTTCTCTCAACCCCCAGCAGGCCATCACTTGTGCTTTTCTTGTTTAAGCCCCTGGGATTCTTGCCTTTACTGTAGGCTTGTCTCAAACTCCAGTTTGTGTATCGCTACTTACTTTACTCGAGCCCCACTATCCTGATCTAGATTCTGATATAGCTCTTGGAAATCAGAACTATACAAAATTCTAAGAGTACACTTGCCTTCCGGTAACATTTACCCCCTTCTATACATATTCATTCTATCCTTCCTTTGAAGCTTTTTGGTAAATTCCATATCAAGTCCGACCTATTTCTTCAGCCTTTTGGAACTATTGAAGTCATTACTGAGCCTTTGCCTCTTAGTATTTCACTTAATTATGGAATATATTGTGTAACTTGTCTCCTTTGCAGGTGCAGACCATCTCTGAGCTTTCTCTGAATCCTTTGCTGGTGAGCCCATTGTATAATCTCTGTTAATGGATGGATTGATTAAATTGCAGAATAAAGAAAAGGCTTTCTATGTTCCCATAACTGGAAGTCTTGGATATTGTCAAAAAGTCAGTATTTTAGAGAATGGATATGTTTCAGCTGAAGAAATGCTAGTATCAGAATCCTAGGACTTTGGTTCAAGTCTTAGGCCTTCCATCTACTCATTTGTCACAGAAATTCAGACATTCTGACACTCCCTTTGCTCATATTTAAAATAGAAATAATGTGTCTACCTAATCTTTTGTTTTCTTTTTTCTTTCCTTTCCTTTTCTTTTTTTTTAAATTTTATTTATTTATTTGACAGAGAGAAACACAGCTAGAGATGGAACACAAGCAGGGGGAGTGAGACAGAGTGAAGCAGGCTTCCCGCCGAGCAGGGAGCCCGATGTGGGGCTCGATCCCAGGACTCAGTTCTGTGAACTCCAGCATCATGACCTGAGCGGAAGGCAGATGCTTAACGACTGAGCCACCCACGTGACCCAAATCTGTTACTTTTTAAGACGCCATTTATTTAAGAAAAAAAAAAAGCCGTTTATTTTTAGCGACTGTTTGGTTTTCCTGTTCAGCCAATTTTTATTTAAATAGTACTTCAGACACAGTTCTTTGGAATTCTGTTTAGGAGGGTGCTCTGAACATCTAAGGCATAAAAATTCTATGATTAGCCGTATGCTGCGTGTCCCTAATCAGATCCCATTACACGGGATCCCACAGGCTCTGTGCTCAGGCCTTTCTCCTAAGAAATGATGAGCTGCTCTTTTGGTTTTGGGTTAGAAGCATTGCTTGCCACTTAACTGGCCTCTTTTAAATACTTTGTGCAATGCTTTTAGTTAACATTGTTGCTCAAGTAAAAGTGGTGTTACACTTTGCAGGCTTCATGAAGAAGAGGCATAAGGTTGGCGAACAGGGCTGGTGGGATTTACCTATTGCCACAGACAGCTCTCTGAAGACATGACAATGTCATATGCATCCTATCACAGCGTCTGCCAGAAGGTATACAGTAAATACTCTCTAAATTAATGATTCATTCCATGGATGGAGTCCAACCTCGCACGTGATATTTAAATCCTATCTGGCATTCTCGTCAGCTAAGTACTTGTTCAGCCTTTTCTAGAACACTTCCACTGACAGGGAACCCTGCAATTCTGGACCCAGAAAACAGGACTGAACCAAGTCAGAATTCAGGAGCTAGTTTTTCTCTTCCCATGTTACCTCTTGCCTTCCATGGCTGTAAGCACCTTTCCTACCTGCCTAAACCGACATGGTCTAAATTCTCCCGGCGCCTCCTCCACCCGATCAAAATTTATTCATAAGAAAGCCTTTGACAAATCTTTCACTCTGAAGTATAAAAGAGCAATAGTGGCTCAGTGTATTACTTCCCCTTGGGGTGGTTTGCATATTACGAGAGCATAAATCTTTAAATTTTAAGAAGTTAATCTCTAAGAGTAAAATTTCACGCTTCTATCAATGGCTGGGAAAGAATCCCCCCGTTCTTGTTCTTCACCTGCCAGCTACAGGGACTTCCAGGACCCCGAAATTGTATCTAATGGGCAGCTGTCTTAGATCTTTGTGCAGAATCTAAGAGACAGCATAAGCAAGCATCATAGACTGTTATGGCCTCCAAGTTAGCAAACTCCCCGTTATTTTTTTCCTCAGGAATTTGCATTACCCTTTCTGTTTCACCAACAAAACATTCTCCAATCTCAGTACACTGATGTATTTTATTAGCTTCCTAGTAAGTCATTTTCCATGTTTTTGGAAATAAAAAAGATTTTTGGGCTGTCCCATTGCTAAAATAGTCCATCTGTTTTTGTTGTTGTTGTTGTTGTTGTTTTAATGTTTTCATTTCCCTAAGAAAATAGAAACATTTTTGCATTAAGGGAATTATCTTGTGGACACTCTAATCAATCCTAAAGAAAGACCCCTCAGTTTGAGAGGGCAGCCAGCACGCTGAGCTGAAAGTGGTCTTAGTGCCAACCCCAGACCCAGGGCTGGCGATTAGCAGAGGCTCTGAGCATATGCCCGGATAATGAAGATTTGTAAACCGGGTCCTGTTGGCTTCCCCAGTCCTTGCGAGGCTCACTGCAGTCTGGGAAAGGTTTGAAGTGATTTTTGTCCCTGCTCAAAGATCTGTAGGATATGCCAACAGAGTAAGACAACGGTAGCATCAAAGAGAAAAATAACATCCGCATCTCTCTCGATGCCAGGTTGCTCCTGGTATGCGTACATGGGTAACTTTCCTTTTGGAATCATGGTGAGGCCTTTTTGAATGGGGGTCTTGCACAGGACTGGGGTTGGGGGTGGGGCCGCTATTGTTTCCAAGGGGCAAAGTGCCCAAGGGATGGGTTCTATTCACAGCTAGTTGCTCCCAACTTGGGATACAAATGACACAGATAGCAAAGTAGCAGTGGGAACAGCAAAACAAAAGCATGAAGTTGGCAGTGTGTGCGGATAAAGCCCAGCGATGATTCCAAAGGAGAAAAGACAGGCTGCAGATCATCAGGGCACTTAGGGAGGCATGGGCAATGGCAAGAATATAGTCACAAATATGAATAGAGGACAAGGATGATTGCAGTGCATCTGAGCAGAGCCCTTTCCCACTTGCCGTGGTGAATAGTTAAGTGGGGGGGGGGGGGAGGCGGGGAACATATTTCCCTGCCTTGCATAGTGAGTGTCTAGGATCATTAGGACCCGAAGTAGAAAAATGGAAATAATTTGACAAAATGCCCAGAGGCGCCACATGATATAAAGCATGACATTTTTCACATATGTGTAGGCTTGTTTCAAAATGGGCATTGCTTCTAAAAAGGAGAGCTTTGAAAAAATGCAGATACGGAGTCAACTTTTAGTTATCTGAGCTAACGCAGTTGTGGAGGATAAGTGAGGTAAAGTACATTTTTTTTTAAAGGCAGATAATCACAAGCACGCGTGTATGGTTCTACAGAGTCATAGCCGTGTGTGTATGTGTGTGTGTGTGTGTGTGTGTAAATTTGGCATTCGATGAGTTGCTTAATATTAAAATGAATTTGTCTTCTGTGGATACAATCTAGAATGACCAAAGAACCATACTATTAGAGCTGATTGCTAGTTTCCGTGCTGTTGGGTAACCCTGAAGAAGTCAGATGACCTCTCTGACTGTCACTGATGAAACAAGGGAGTTGTCTCGCTCTCCCCTTGAGTATAGCCCAGGTATAATGTGTGATGATTTTATTGCCTGGAGTGTTCAGGTGTATCTAAGTGTTCTATGATAGTGAAACTATATATACATATTAGAGCTACTGGAGACATGGAAGGGACAAAGAAGAGAAAAACAATGCCATTTGCCCAGTGATGGGAAGGAAGAGTGTTGAGGGCAAAAAAGTTTTGGACTCAGAAGCAGGGACCGAGTAGGCCTAATGGTCTTTGTCTCAGGTATTCGTTCTGTGTGCCTCGAGGTTGGGTTCTGTATGAGCTGGGACTCTGTTTCTGCCCATGGGAACTGGGTGACCCATTTTCCCTTGTGCTGCACCAGCTTTGACCAGTCCCCTCCCTGTGTCCTGAATTATAGAGTGACGCCAGCTCCCTAGCCTCAATCCCTGGCCCCAGCAGGGCCTACCCCCGTCCCATGATGGTGCAGCCCAAGTGACGGTGAAGAACAGAGGCAGTTTCTAAGAGTGTGAGAAAGGGAGCCGGCAGGCAGACGTCCATTTACCATTCAAATATATATTTTTAAATTTCAATCAATCCAATATTTGTTAACAGAATGACTGTCTTCTAATTCTGTCCTTCATTTTATGTTTTATTATGGCTCTCTAGTGCTCAGCTTGGGTTCTGAAGGTCCTAGCTCAAGGGAGCAGGCTAGAAACGAGGGCTGGTTGCTCATCCTGAGTCTAAAATCTGTGATGAACACCCACACCGAAGGAGAACTGGACTCCATCGTAGTTTTACCATATGTCAGGGACTGAGGGAAGTCGGAATGGGATGAGGGAAGACCTTCCACTGGCTTCTCTGGAACTGGGGAGATGGAGGGAGAGACGCAGGACTCAGGGGCCCAGATGGGCCTGCCCTGATCTCCCTTCTCTGTCTTCTACATCTCCTGAGACTATGAGAAGATGCACAGTTTCCCACATGCACCTAGGGGAACAGGGAACATTTACCTGTGACCTTGCCAGGGCCAGTGGGTCCAAGGGTATCACAGGGGAGTGGAAATGACCTGGAGTTGAGGACCGTCATATAGGGCCACTGGGTCTCTAAAGTCTTTCCACAACTTGAGTTTTAATGAGCCACATACCCTTCAGTCCTAAAATATGCCCGATTTTTATTCAAAAAAATTGCCTATTCTTATGCATTAGGGTATTTCCAATTTCTTTACAGAATCACGTTTTTAATCAAGAGCACCAAGGCAGTGCTTACAAACATTTAATTTTCTGTCTTTGTTATCAGTAAAATAGTTATTCCATTGCAGAGTCATAGTTCTGTGGCCTAGGCCCATGGAACATAGACACAAACTGATACTAAATAGATCTGTTGTGTTGGAATAGCCAGAGGGAGAATTCCTCAAGGGTCCATGTGTTTAAAAGACTCTACAGGTCATCGTGATGGGCGTCCAGCTTTAAGAACCTCTTTACTAATAAGGCCACAGAGATGGCGTTTTCTATTTATAGATTTAAGGATCAGTTCATTTCTCAGTCTATTCCCATTGGGGTATAATCTTAGGTAAGGTTCTGAGTTCCTCTAAAAAAGAAACCAAAAAAAAACTAAGTGTGCTGTTGTTTGCTGAGAAACATGAGTTTCCCCCAGCCTTGTTACGAGGCACACAGTTGGGTTTCCACTTCAACAAGGAGGATATAGAAGATCTCTTTGGAAGACCTTATGGGAAGATGGTGCCATCCTTGTTATTTTCCATGTGGAGGGGAATATCCAGAACATCACGGAGGTGCAAGTTTAGAAGCATTTCCCAAATCGTACTCCATGGAACATTCATGTCTTGAGAGCAGTAGGAAAAGGTTTGAGGGGCAAGCTAAATTTATAAAATGAAGCATATATTCTCCCATGTGAAGGTCACAATTGGTCTCAGAAATGTTTAAACTGGTGGGAAATCCTACCAGAGGAAGAATTATTCAGCTATATTTTGACCAAATGATACCCTTTATCTTAACATTTTGTGGGGTGCTGGTATCCTGTGGAAGAGTTGACATAGACCATCGTACGGGGAAGGCTTAATGAATAGCTCTCCAGTTATGATGGAAAGAAAATGGCTTATCTTCTGGCTTATAAATATCTGGCCTTCATTCCATTACTATCCCTGATAATCTTTCTGTGCCTCAGGGTTGTTGCATCTAAAATAAGGGCAATAGGAGGAGAGAGAATTAATTCAATTACAGTCCAGCATGTCTACCACGGTGTGGATGCCTCATTGGTGCTTAGACCTGGTTCTACCCCCTGCAGAGTTTTCCTAACAGTGGCTGAATTTATGCCCTGTCTTCAAGGGCACGGCCAACTCCCCTGCCTGCCTCGGTAAAGGCCCAGATATGCTCATATTTACACACCTGAACTTGTCCTCTCACACCTCTCTATACCTCAAGCTCCGTTGAGACAGGGATTATGTTCCAGTTACTGTTAAATCCTAGTGCAAGGGGGCACCTTTATGATGCAGTCAGTTAAGCGTCTGACTCTTTGCTTTGGCTCAGGTCATGGTCTCTGGGTGGTGAGGTCAAGCCCTGTGTCAGGCTACATGTTCAGTGCAGAGTCGGCCTCACGTTCTCATTCCCTCTCCTTCTGCCCCTTCCACTCATGCTCTATCTAAACTAAATAAATAAATCTTCAAAAAAAAAATACCAGTACACGACTCTCATGGTCTTCTTGGAGCTGTGCCATGGAGCAGTCATGCTCCAAACACTGTGATACGTAGTAGGAATTTGGTGTTTTCCATTCTTAGCTGTTACATTCATCTCTTGCCCAGTCTAGTGAGATATTTGGGGTTCCCCCTTCTCCATGGGATGAAGTTTAGTTTTTGCTGCCCTTCTCCAGACTCATAAGTAAGAATGGATGAAGGCTGACTGGTAGGAACTTCAGGGTAGACCAGACATTGCTCCTTCCTTTCTATGATACTGCAGTGTATGTATATTCTGATGCCTGCAGAACACACTGTTCTGAAATGAAATGTAGAATGTAAGTTTTCCTGTCAGCAAGGGAGGACTCCATTCATAGTGCACAGTCCTAAAATAATAAGGGTGGGGGAAGAGAGAAGGGCCTGGAAACTTAACTGATCATCTCACGGGTGTGGGCCACTCTGCCAGACACATCATGCTTGCTATCTATTTCAACCCTCAAACAGATTTGAGAAATAGGTATTATTGTCTCCATTTTAGACGACCCCAGGATTTAAGTAAAGCAGCAAGCACACAGTGTAGTTATATTTTCAATAAAATGGAGTCCATATTGTTATTCCCCTCCCTCCAAAAGAATAAATAGGCTCAGATCCAGTAAGCATTTTTTTTTTCAAGGTTACAGAGAAAAAAAAAAAAAAACAAAAATGGCAAAACCAAAACTTGAACCAGGTATTCCAACTCAAAAATCTTTGTAGTTTCTGCCATAATATATGTCCTTCCAGAATAGATAAGGAAAAGGAACTGGGCTTTGTTCCCTAGGTATGTTACTTTCTTGCCCTCTTTATTTGTTTTGTTCTTTCAAAATTGGGAAATTTAACAAAAAATGCAGAAAAAAAGAAATAATCACAAGTACATAATCATGTATTATTAAGAAGCTAATATTGTGAAAACACCATCCCAGGCTTGAAGGAAAACATTTCCAAACTCCAGATACCTTCATTCTAATCTCAGACCCTCCCAAGGAAAGCATAAATACTGCTTTCTAGGTAATCTTCCTCATTCTTCTTTATACTTTGTAGGTGTCTCTAACCACACCTTGCTTTAAGAACATATCATATAAATGGATGGTGTGGAATGTTCTGTTTTGTATCTCACTTCTTTAAGTCAACAATATGCTTACATGATTCGTCACACTATTGTGTTCATCTGGATGAAAACTCATACAAGTTTTCCCAGAACTGCCCTTTGCTTTTTTATTTCAATTAACAAAGTTTATTTTTAGAGCAGTTTTAGGTGCACAGAAAAAGTGAGTGGAAAGTACAGGTATTTCGTAGAACACGTTCACACACTCACACACCTATCAATATCCTGCCCCACAGCGGTACATGTGTTACAATGGATGAACCTAAAAACAGTGATATATCGCTATCATCCAAAGTCCCGAATTTGCATTAGAGTACACTTTTGGTGCTTGTACATTCTATGGATGTGAACAAATGTATAGCGACATGTATCCACCATTAGAGTACCACGGAGAGTCGTTTCACTGACCTAAAAATCTCCTGTGCCCTTCCTATTATTTCCTCTCTGCATCCAACCCCTGGCAACTTGGGGTATTTTATTATCTCCATAGTTTTGCCTTTTCCAGAATGTCAGATAATTAAAATCACACAGTATGTAGACTTTTTGAATTGGCTTCTTTCACTTAGTAATATGCATTTAAGTTTTCTCCATATCTTTACACAACTTGATAGCTCATTTCTTTTTAGCACTGAATAATATTCCATTGTCTGTATGTACCACAGATTATTCATTCACTCACTGAAGGACATCTTGGTTGCTTCCAACTTTTGGCAATTATGAATAAAGCTGCTATAAACATTGTGTGCAGGTTTTTGCATGGACATAAGTTCTCAATTCCTTTGGGTAAATACCAAGCACTGTGATTGCTCGATCATATGCTAAAAGTATGTTTAGTTTTGTAAGAAACTGCCAAACTGTCTTCCAAAGGGGCTGAACAAGTTTGCATTCCCATCAGCAATGAATGAGAGTTCCTGTTGCTCCACATCCTCTCTAGCATTTGGTGTTGTCAGAGTTTTGGATTTGGGCCATACTAATAGGTGTGTAGTGGTATCTCATTGTTGTTTTGATTTGCAATTCAGTGATGACATATGATGTTGAATGTCTTTTCATATGCTTACTTGCCATCTGTATATCATCTTTGATGAAGTGTCTGTTCAGGTCTTTTGCCCATTTTTAATTGAGTTGTTCATTTTCTTATTGTTGAGTTTTAAGAGTTCGAAGTATATTTTGGATAAGTCCTTTGCAAATATTTTCTCCCAGTCTGTGGTTTGTCTTCTTATTCTCTTGACATTGGCTTTTGCAGAATAGCAGTTTTTAATTTTAATGAGTTCTAGCCTATCTTTTTATTTTTTTCTTTTATGGTTTGCACTTGTGGTATTGAATTTAAAAATCATCATCACACCCAAGGTCACTTAAATTTTCTCTCATATAATCTTCTAGACATTTTATAGTTTTGCATATTATACAAAGGTCTATGATCCATCTTTGGTTAATTTTTGTCAAAGATGTAAAGTCAGTGTCTAGATTCATTTTTTGCATGTGTATGTCCAGTTGTTCCAGTATCATTTGTTGAAAAACCTATGTTTTCTCCATTGTATTGCTTTTGCTACTTTGTCTAAGATCAATTCATTATATTTATGTTGGTCAATTTCTGGGCACTTTATTCTGTTCTATTAATATGTTCCTGTCTATTATTTCTCTAATACCACACTATGTTGATCATAGTAAGTCTTGGTCATACTCAATCTTGAAATCAGGTACGATCTTCCAACTGTTTTTCTCCTTCAATAGCGTGCTTACTCTTCTGGGTATTTTGCCTCTTCATATAAATTTTAGAATCAGTTTGTCAGTATGCACAATAACTTCCTGGGATTTTTTAAAAAGATTTTACTTATTTATTTACTTATTTAATTAGAGTAGAGTGTGAGAAGAGGGAGGGGCAGAGAAACAGGGAAAGAGAGAATCTCAGCAGACTTCACACAGTGCAGAGCCCAACATTGGATTCCATCCCACCACCATGAGATCATGACCTGAGTGGAAATCAAGAGTTGGATGCCCAGATGACTGAGTCACCCAGGCACCCCAGCCTGCTAGGATTTTGGTTAGTTTTGCAATGAATCTATAAAGTTAGGAAGAACAAACATCCTGACAATATTAAATCTTCCCATTCAGGAACATGGAATATTTTCCATTTATTTATTTCTTTTTTTTTATATCTTTCATCAGAATTTTGTAGCTTTTTTGTATATGTCTTATACATTTTATTAGATTTATACCTACATATTTCATTTTTAGTGCTAATGCAAATGGTGATATACATTTATTTCAAATTCCTTTTATTCATTGCTAGCATAAAAGAAAGCAATTGGATTTACATATTAACCTTGTACCCTGTTTATGAGAGAAATTTGTAATTTCCTTTTATTGTGTTGTTTTTTTCTGGTGTTGGTCTCATAGAATGACTTAGGAAATTTCTCTTTATTTCTGTTTTCTGCAAGAGAGAATTAATGTAATTTCTTCCTTAAACGTTTGGTTGAATTCACAAGTGGATCCATATAGGTCTGAATGCTTTCTGTTTGGGAAAGTTATGAATTATTGGTTAAATTTCATAGAGACAGACCTATTCTAATGGTTTATTTCTTCTTGTATGTGTTTTGGAAGATTGGGTCTTTCAAAGAATTGGTCCATTTTGTTAGATTATCAAATTTGTGGGCAATAGAGTTATTCACAATATTTCTTGTTTCTTCTTTTAATGTCCAAGGGACATGTGATAATGTCCCCTCTTTCATTTCTAGTATTAGTAATTTGCGTCTTCTTTTTTCCTAATTAGCCTGGGTAAAGCATTATCTTTTCAAAGAATCAGCTTTCTATTTTGTTGAATTCCTGTTTTAAATTTTATTGATTCCTATCCTAATTTTTATTATTTCATTTTTTCTCTACTTTGGATTTTATGTATGTATGTATGTATGCATTTATTTATTTACTCTAAAGATTTTATTTATCGGAGAGAGACAGAGATAGTGAGAGAGAGAGCAGTAACAGGGAGGAGAGGAAGAAGCAGACCTCCGCTGAACAGGGCCCCTCAGGTGAGCTTCCATCCCATGACCCTGGGATCCGGGCCTGAGCCTAAGGCAGCTGCTTAACCCACTGGGCCACCCAGGCACCCCTCTGCTACTTTGAATTTAATTTTAATTTTTTTCTAGTTTCCTAAAATGGAAGCTTAGATGATTGATTTTAGATCTTTTTCTTTTCTAGTATATGCACTCGGTGCCATAAATTTTCCTCTACATACTACACTTGTTGCATCCCATGCATTTTGATAACTTGTATTTTCATTTTCACTTAGTTCAAAAGATTTGAAATATATCTTGAGATTTAATTTCCCATGTGTTATATAGAACTGTATTATTTAATCTCCAAATATTTGGGGGTTTTCAAGCTACCTTTCTGTTATTGATTTTTATTTTGATTCCACTGTGGTCTGAGATCTGATGTTTTATGATTTCTAGTCTTTGAAGATGTGTTTTATGGTCTAGAATGTGGTCTATCTTGGTGAATGATGCATATAAGCTTGCGTATTCAGAATATTGCATATTCTGCACTTATTCGATGACATAATATATAGATATCAATTATATCTAATTGATTATTGATTTTTAAAAAAGATTTTATTTATTTATTTGACAAAGAGAAATACAGCCAGAGAGGGAACACAAGCGGGAGAGTGAGAGAGGGAGAAGCAGGCCTCCCACCAAGCAGGTAGCCTGATGTGGGGCTTGATCTTGGGACTCTGGGATCATGACCTGAGCCGAAGGCAAACTCCTAACAACTGAGCCACACAGGCGCCCAACTGATGATGTGTTAGAATTCAACAACATTCTTATTGATTTTCTGTCTGTTGGATCTGTCAATTTCTGATAGGTAGATGTTAAAATCTCCAAGTATAATCCTGGATTTAGTTATTTCTACTTGGAATTCTCTTTACTTTTCAGTTTTTGCCTTATGTATTTCAATATTCTGTCGTTAGGCAAATACATATTAAAGAATGTTATATCTTCTTGGAGATCTATCTCTCTATTATCTATCTATCTATCTGTCATCTATCATCTATCTATCTGATAACTTTCCTTGTTCTGAAAACTGCTCTATCTTAAATTAATAGCCACTCTTACTTTCTGTTGATTAGTGTTAGCATGGTATATCTTTCTCCATGTCTCTTCTTTTAGTCCATATCCTTCTTTATATTTAAAATGGGTCCCTTGTTGACAATATATAGTTGGATCTTATTTTTTGACCCACTTGGACATTCTCTGTCTTTCAATTAGTGTATTTACTTAAAGTGAATATTGATATAATTGGAATAATATCAACCACAATTATTACTGTTTTCTACTAGTTGCCCTTGTTTATATTCCTAATTTTGCCTTTCATACTTTTCCTGTTCTTTGTGGTCTTAATTAAGCATTATGTATGATTCTGTTTGCTTTCTTAGAATATTTATTGTACTTTTTTTTTTTTTACTATTTTTAGTGGTTGCGCTAGGGTTTCCAATATACATTCATGTCAATCCAAGACCACTTTCCAAAAAACTGTATTCCATTTCATGGTGGTGCAAATACCTTATAATAACAAAGTATATCACATTCTTCTTTCCTTCGTGTCATTGCTGTCATTCATTTCACTTATATATAATCATACATAAGCATATGTGTATACTTTTGTACATGTGTCCATATACACATATATATGCAAAGATAATTGAATACATTATTGCTATTATTATCTTTAAAGATTTGTTTTAGAGAGAGAGAGTGAGTTGGAGTGGGGAAAGGCTGCAGAGGGAGAAGGAGAGAGAGAATCTCCAGCAGACTCCCTGCCGAGTGTGGAGGCAGATGTGGGGCTCGATCTTACAACCCTGAGATCATGACCTGAGCTGAAATCAAGAGTTATATACTCAACACATGAGCCACCAATGTGCCCTGCTATTGTTATTTTGAATAAACTCTTATTTTTATATCAATTAAGATAAATAAAAGTCATGTAGATTAAAATTCTTTCCCTAGTTATTATTCTATTCTCTGAAGAATTTCCTGTACCATACTTTGCAAAACAGGTCTCCTGGCAACAAACTTGCTCAATTTTTGGCTGTTGGGTAAGAATTTCTCCTATACTTTGAAGGATAATTTATTGGGGTGCAGGATTCTGCATTGGTAGTTTTCTTCCCTTGATACTTTATTTCAAGCTACTCTCTATTTAGTTGAATTATTTCTGAGAAGGCAGGTTTAATTTTTATTTTTGTTCCTCTAGGTAAAGTGTTTTATTCCACTGACTTCAGCCCATATTTTTTTCTTCATCTCTAATTTTTTTGAAGTTTGAACATGATATACTTAGGTATAATTTTTTAAAAAAATTATCCTGCTTGGTGTTCTCTGAGCTTCCTAGATCTGTGATTTTGTGGGGAAATTCTCAGTCATCATTTCTTTAAGTACTGTTTTTACAATTGGTGCTTTAAAATGTGCGAGCTAGGGGCAATGACTCCCCCTCCCCATGCAATTGAAAATCTATGTATAATTTTTGAGTTCCCAAAATTTAACTTCCAATAGCTTCCCATCGACTGGAAGCCTTATCAATCACATAAATGGATCAGTTAACACATATTTTGTATGTTACATGTATTGAATACCTTATTCTTACAATAAAGTTATCTAGAGAAAAGAAAATCATAAGGAAGAGAAAGTGCTATGATAGTATTGTACTCATCAAAAAAAAAAAAATGCCCAGAGGTGGGTCCATACAGTTCAAACCCGTGTTTTTGGGGGTCCACTGTATTCCTTTCTTTCTTTCCTTTCTGTTATTCCTATCATGCAAATGTTTTGCCCTTTGTAGTTGTTCTGGTGTTCTTGGATATTCTGTTCTTCTTTTTTTTTTTTTAATTTCAGTTCTTTTTTGTTCTTCCTTATCTATTCTGGAAGTTTCTATTATCATATCCTCAAGTGAAGAGGTTCTTTGTTCAGGTATGTCCACTCTATTTATGAACCCATCCAAAAAAGTCTTTACTCTGTTACAGTACTTTATATCTCTAGCTTTTCCTTTTCATTCCTTCTTAGAATTTCCATCTCGCTTACATTATCCACCCGTTCTTATCTGCTTTCTAGTTTTTTTTTTTAATTTTTTAGATTAAAGTCCTTAATGTATTAATTACAGTTTTAAAAAGTCCTTGTTTGGTAATTTAAAGATTCCTGCCATATCTGAATCTGGTTTTGATGTTTGTTCCATCTCTTTAAAATGTATTTTTTGCCTTTTGGTATGCTTATAATTTTTAGTTGAAGTGTGGACATGCTGTACTAGGTAGAAGGAACTGTAGTGAATAGGCCTTATTCATGTGGGGGCAGTTGGGGAGTGCATAGTCCTTCAGGTAGGTCTCAGTCTTTAAATGAGTATGCACCTCTGGGCTGTGATCATTACGAGAGGCTCTCTTCCTCCTCTATCCCAAACTCCATTAGGTGGGACAGGATGGCTAGGGGAGGCTGGAGTTGGCTATTTCCCTTCCCTCATGTGAAAGATTACCACCAGCTAGCCTTGGGTATTTTCCTTTCCTCAGGTCATTTAGAACTCTGATAAAACTCCAGCACATAATATTTCTCCTGAAGTCAAGCCACGTTCCTTTTCTCCTCCTCTTACAGGAAGCATGAGGGGATTTCTCTCTGATACTCACCATGAGAATTCCCAGAGATAAAACTCACAAAAATGTGTCCCCTAAGCCCACCCAGAATTCTTAGCTCTCAAAGTCTCTGGGTCATCCTGGGCCTCCACAGACCCCTCCTCCTTGATGTGAAGAATTGTGGAGACAGGGCCTTTTCAGCCACTGGCCCTTGTGGCCTGTCATCTACCCCAATAGATCGATAAAAATAGAGACTTAGGATTTAGAAAGATGTAGTACAGACATTGGCTGTCAAGCCTGCTCATTCACAGTTTCTGCAGGTTCTTTGTCCCTGAGATGCTGTGATGACAATCCCTGGTCTGTAGAGTGGAATTTTCCCCTCCTTTTTGACTCTTACTTTTCCTGAGCAGACTGACTTACTCTTCTGTCTTTGCCCTTTATGACCGACTTGACCAACTAGCTGTGTCCCAAGCTTCTGCGGAGCCATGCCTGCTTTCCTTATCTCCTCATCTGTGATTCCCACTGGCAAGGAGATGTTGAACCTCCATGACTCCCATTGCTGGAAAATTTGGTACTCCATAAATGATGAGCTCCAGCTCAGTGGCTCAAGAAAGGGTCATGCCTCTCAGCCTTCCCAGAAGGTAAAACACGGACAAAGGCAGTTGTTCAGAGACCCTTACAGGGCGTTGAGTCACTTTCAGGGCCATGTGGCTTATTAGCACTCAACATAGATTGGCATGGAAACACGCTGGCAAACCACGTTCTTAGAAGAAGGGGTGAACAGAATCCAGGGACTTCCAAGGAAAGAAACAAATCTCTCCACTGTTCCTACATATCCAAATTCAAATGTTGTTTATGATTTTATAATGGTATATACAATCACATAGCAGAAAAGAGCCAGAAAGGGCTTCTGGCTAAGATAGACACCCGAAAAGTGAAGCATTTGTTTGAAAAACTTAAGGCTCTTTTCCCCCAAATCCTTTCCTATGCCTAATATCCAGAGTCAAAAACAAAACAAAACAAAACAAAACAGTTTTTTTTTTTGTTGTTGTTGTTTTGTTTTGTTTTAATCAATTGTCTGAGAGCTCTGGGTAGTTTTCCTTTAGTTGCCGCCCATGGCCTCAGCCTGAGACGGTGACACTTGCCCACGAACTGCCTTGTCCCCCGGGGAGAGTTTTTGCTCCCTGCTCTGAAGATGAGGCCGCAGGTCATCCCAGGCCACTCTTTAGCTTGGAGCGGAGGTCTACACACAGTGGATTTGGCTGTCTCACTGTAGTACCAGCTGGTTGTCTCTTGTAGGAAAGAATTGAGAGAGTATTTTACACCATGGAAATTGTCTTCCAGGCCCAGATGGACCGTCGCTGTTCTAGCTTTGACAGGCCAGAATAGATATATTCAGAAAGCCTTCCAGCTATTTAGTTACTCTTCCAAAACACTGTCAGCACCCATGCTAGGATACAGGGAGTGGGAAGGAAGTCTAAGTAGGGAACTAAGCCTAGTTAGTATATATTTGCATAATTATCCTGCAGTGAATGGATGTGTGAGTGGCGACAGGGCGGCAGTCGCCTGTGGACACTGGAAACCAGGAAGGAGTTGAGCCCCCCCACACCCGGGGAGGCAGCACCTGGGACCCCTTTGCACAAACTCCTGTGCATTTTAAGTGTCAGGTTAAAAAAAAAAAAACAAAAAAAACCCCAAAACAGAAGTCCTCCAAAGTCCGCTCACCTGGTAGCTAAGGAGAGAAGTTTGGGCCCTAGGCCTTAGGATATACTTTCCTGTTCTCTCAAAGCCAGGGGCCACCTCTACCTGCAGCCTGTCCTAGAGGTGGGGAGGAAGGACTGAGAAGGCCAGCAGGTCTCCCTGGTCACTGGGGAGCAAAGACAGTGCACAAAAGCAAGTTTTCTATAAAAAAGATTATAGAGATGCTATGGCATTCATGGCAACGACACCCTGAATTTAAATATATCTCTGTGACTGTTAGCAAAATGATGTGCTTATGAGCTGACTATTAATATCGCTGTTTGCCTGAGACACACAGAAGGGGGGGTGGGGAGGGGGAAAGGGGAGGGGTAGAGATGGGTGGGGGAGGGTGAGAGGAAGGGACTTTCACCTGAGCCATGAAAAACTCACTGAATTTTAGGCTAAATATGGCCTTTTTAGGATGAACCTTCACTTTTTTTGCTTTGAAACTTCTTAAATTAGAGCTTCCCCAGTTTTTAAGTTGATCAGTCAGGGAGAGTGAGGGAAGTCAAGTCAGAAAGCGGTGGTCCTGGTTTACTCTACGATCCGTGTTTGCCCTACGAGACAGTCTCTTAGGTTGCAGAAGTTCCTGAAATGTCAAATATTGCCCCCATTCAAATCATCGTTATTTTTAAATGAAATTTCTTCAAGCTCCCTCAACCCGCACATTTGAAAGAAAGGCAGTGCCATTCTTGATGTGGAATTTAGATGTGATTTTTTCAATAAGAAAACCTTGAGTGTTTATTTCCCTATGTATCTACGATCGATCTCTCCCTCTCTGTCATCTATCCATCTACTTATTATTTTGTTTTGCATCAGTCTCTAAACACATAGACTCAGACTCTGGTGTCACAATGCTCTATACTTTAAAAATCACTTATGAAGTAGTTTTACTACTTCCCCATCTTTCATTCAGCACATTAAATAAGCCACTGCTCTCTTTAGTTGGGAATTTCTAATTGTGTTTTGTCGGACCAGTGAGTAATCACTAAGCTGTTCATTGCCCTACATAACTCTATTAATGGCCATACAATGGCTGATTATGAAAAAGCTTGAAACTTCCTTAAAAGAACAGCTCTGAAAGGGAACAGTCTCTCTCAGGTAAGGCAGCTGACTTATGCTCCATGTAGTAAATGACTCTGTGTTTTAAGTGAAACACCAGACTGTTGGCTATTAGCCAGTTTCATGTAAATAGGGGAAAAAAAATGCTCTTCTCCTGTGGCAGTATTTCCATTGCTTCTCTTGTTTAATGTCCAATGGGGTCTATATTTTGCCCAAGATATTCATGAGAGGAGAAAGGAAAATATGAATATTATCTTTTCCACTAGAACCAAAATTAGGCAACTGAATTGGGCTGGCTTTGAAGAACCACAACTACCTCCAGTTTTCTTTTTTGTTTTAAGTCAATGTTGCTCTAACTAATACAGATGAAGTTGGAGAGTTCATGAGGAAAAATGAATATGGCCTCTAAATAAGCAACCCAAAATGAAGTCGCTACTTGTCATTACAGTTAGGAATGGCAAGGATGAGTTTTCAGCTAGTCTGAGTCCATTGAAATAATTTCCCTCATTCTGGTCAGTGTGCATACATTGAGAACTCACATGGGGGGCAGTGCTTTGAGTACAGAAAGATGTCTGTGTCTGAGCCCTGCCTTCAAGGGCAAGTTGGGAGAGCTCCTTACAGGAGTTTATATTTCTTCAGACTTTTCTGTAGCTAGTTTCCTCCCAAATCCTTCCCTTGAAATTTAATGTATCACCTGGAAAGGAATTTTGGAGTGTATGAATTTCTGAAAGAGATAAATTCCTGAAATTCTTGAAAGTATAAATTTCTAGTAGACTATTTGCCTATTCTAGTATTGAAATGCCTTGGGTTAATGGATTTTCACTCTCCACATGAAACTTAATATGCATTACACCATACGCTATAGTGAGAAAGGTCCAGAAGGCTCTGATCATTCCCATAAAACACCCATGCAAACTGTATATACAGTTGACCCCTGAACAACACAGTGGGGGTTAGGGGGCTAGGGGCGCCGACCACCATGCAGTCAAAGCTACCTAATAGCCTAGTATAGATGGGAAGCCTTACCAACCAGTCAATTAAAACATTATTTTTTTTTATATCACATGTATTATATACTGCACTCTTAGTATAAAATAAGCTAGAGGAAAGAAAATGGTATTCAGAAAACATAAGGAGAAGAAAATATATTTACAATGCTGTGCTGTACTTATCCAAAAAGTTGTATGTGGGGGCACCTGGGTGGCTCCGTCGTTAGGCATCTGCCTTCAGCTCAGGTCATGATCCCAGAGTCCCAGGATCGAGTCCCGCCTTGGGCTCTCTGCTCGGTGGGAAGCCTGCCTTCTCCCTCTCTCACTCCCCCTGCTTCTGTTCCCTCTCTTGCTGTGTTTCTCGCTGTCAAATAAATAAATAAATAAAATCTTTTAAAAAAAGTGTGTATGACTGGACCTGAGCAGTTCGAACCTGTGTTGTTCAAGAGTACCTGTATTTGTGTGAGACAGATTTATGTTTCTGTTAGGTCTTGTTGGCCATTTATTGGTATGTTCTATAGAAAACCTCATAATTTATGCTGGTTTTTTTTTTTTTAAAGATTTATTTATTTATTTTAGATAGAGACAACAAGAGTGGGAGGGGCAGAGGAAAAGGCAGAGAGAATCTCAAGCAGACTCCCCACTGAACTCCACATGGGGCACAATCTCCCAGCACCGAGCTCACAAATTAAGCCGAAACCAAGAGTCAGAGGTTTAACTGTCTGTGCCACCTGGGTGTCCCCACCATAATTTATGCTTAAATAAATACTACCCCTTGAAAAAGCCACTCACTATTTGAAGATGCTTCTCCTCTAACATAGGAGCTGTAGTATTATATTTTTCATGGTGTGCCCCTTTTCTTCCTTCATGAGATCCAAGATATTTTGGTGTCCGTTCATTGAGATTATTGGACACGATCTTCCTGATGATCATGTTTCCTACAAAGTATTTTGCAGATGAACGTGGCAAAAGTGTATGTTTGAGCAAAGCCCTTCCTGTATTTGGTTTTGACTTAAGTTCCAGTTACGCTAATTACCGAGGCAGAACTGGGATTTCCTTTTCTCATTATTAAAGCATACAACTGCAGTCATAATGGGCTACATTATCCTGCCACAAAGACCCTGATTCTCAAATGCTTAATGCCTTCATCAGCGTTTACTAGCTTCTTGCCAGTGGCTCCTGGGCGGGTGGAGGGTGCCGGGAGGGAGAGGTTGCCAGAGGGCTTGACCTGCATCCCAAAATGAGGGAATGAATGATGTCCCTCCAAGTGTTTACAAAAGGAAAGGAAGAAAGAAAGCAAGAAAGAAAGAGAAAGAAACGGACAAAGCAAAGAAGAATCATATTATTATCGCAATGTTCCCAAACACCAGAGTCTCATTATGATAATGAAGTTTTTCTCCATCTGCATTTAAAATTTCACCTGAAAAACCCTTTATGCTTTCTTCCATTTAAAGTTTAAGTTAAAACAGAATCTGGCCAATGTCCATCAACCTGAAGGAAGCAGCCTGGGAAAATGAGCCTTCTCCCCAAGAAAGGGGTGCTGCTGCTTTGCACGTTAAGAGGAAAACAGAGCAGCAGGCTTCTAGCAATGTTCTGGAAGCTAGTCCTTGTGACTCCTGTCGGGCGGTTCCATAGATATTTATTAAGCAGGCTTAGGAGTTAGGCTCTGTTCTAGACACTGGGGAAATAGCCAGAGCATTTGTAAAACGGATGGAGTCCATGGTCCCAGGACTGTGCTGGGGGCCGGCTCGCACCTGCTTCCCTCTCTTTCCAAGCCCGTGTCCTGTCCCATTGAGAGTTTGAAACCAGCCATGGTGGGTAGGTTTCCACTCCTAAAATCAGCAAGTGCTGGGAGTCCGCTTTTCTTCCCTCCATTCAGAGAGCTGGCTGTTAAACATTTTCAGCATTCCGCTATCTATCCTCCCCTGGAGGCCAGAGGGTAGACAAAGCATAAACGATGAGCGTGTGGTCACATCAGGTGCTGACTATGCTATGAAGATGAACACAACATGGTGGGCTATAGATGGAGCAGTGGATTGGAATGCCTGATTATTGTGCCTTCTGCTCCTTGGGAGAGCGAGTAGGTAACATGGGAGGCAATATGGTTTGCCTGAAAAACTCCTGGAGGATGGGAGACAGGAGGCCCGGGTGCCTGTCCCTGTCGTTCTGTGATTTTTTTGCAAGTCACTTAACATTTCTGAACCTCCATTTTCTCATTTATGATGCAATTGGATCAAACCAGATGCTCCCCAAGAATGATTGCTCTCTGTTCTAGGATTCTCTCCTGATTTTTTAAGCTGGAGGACTAAGTGGAATTTCTCTAGCTAAAGCCAAAACAGTTCCATAGGGGCAGAAACAAATAATATTTAGAAATAGTATTATAAAAAAAAAGTAACCATTACCAGATTCACTGCAGGCCTGTAGATATCTAACAGTATTTATGAAAGAACAGGGTCTTGGGAATCAGGTGCAATTGCTATGTGACCCATATTACAGAGCAAAGAGGGGCATAGACTTTGTGGAAGGATTATCTAGAACACTTCTACAGAAGAAAAGCCTATGTGTGCTTATAGCAGGGAAATGAACTCCCTTGAAAAAAATTTTTAAACATTAGCCTAATGATGAATAAAACAGGATCCCAGGATGCTCCAAAGTTTCCTCATGGCCAAATTGCCCTGGGTTCCTGTTCCCCTTCTTGCCTTGTCCTGATAAACAGAGGGGAGAGACCACAGTGGGAATAGAACATGTCTTCCATATTAGGCAAATCAGTTAAGACTTTGGAGGCTTGGGTGTTTTCTTTTTATGCCTTTTCCCCCTTTTTTTTCATCCATAAAATGAGAAGAATCATTGTCTCCTAGAGCTGCTCTATGGATTAAATGGTGATAAAATATACAGTAGTGCTTCGCCAACTGTGTAATTATGAAGCATTATTACCATGACATTTACCCCTAATTAGTAGAATATTCTTTCTTCATAGGGGTTCCCCTTTCTGGCCACAAATATACTTCATGGCACATAGATCAAGTTCTAAAAGGCAAGCGTATGGCCAGTTTTCTGAGATGTTTTGTCATGGTTACGTAATGGCAACACGGGGAATTGTAGAGACAGGGAAGGGAGATCAGATGAGCCGGGCTCAACACCGAAAGGGTGTTTCCGAGCCTGGAGTAATTAGTTTAGATGCCGAACCACAAATAAACATATTTCCGATGTTGAAAATAAGCCCCATGGATGTCTGGATGTAGTAATTCTTTTCTTTACAACTTTGGAGTGCTCGGCTCACTGAAAAAAAAAAATGAATAAAAGGGCGATAAAAGGAAACATGAATATGAAAACTGCCTTCGTTCCCATTTTGATTTTTTTTTTCCTTTTGGTCCAGAAGCATATTGGAGCTGCACACTGTCTTATCCAGCATCACTAACATTTTTTTTTTTTATAAGACTTTAGATTTCAAAGCTACAGGTGGCCCTCAAGGCCACACTTCAAAGACAGTTTTGATTAAATGAAACAATATTTGTGTAATACAGACCCCGGATCTTTGAACTTTTCCTGTTCAATTCATCCTACAAAGGTTCAATCAGGAGAGATCAGAAGACGCTGCGCCCTGAGGCATTTCCATCTGTCACTCAAGTTTGTCTCTTCAAATATCTTTCATATCAATCCAGGAACAACAATTTATTTTGAGGATGTAATAATCATAATTCAAAAAGCCACTTTCAAAGAGGCAATGTCCTCTGCTAGCAAGGGGGGCGGAGGCCCCCATAAGCACTATTTGAAGTGAAATTTTAAGCCTTGGCAGCCTTGTGATTCCTCGTCATGTTACAACTTGTCTTACTATTGATAACTTGCACTTACTGCCAACAAAAAAATCTAGCCCAAGAGACCTCACGTTTGGTGAGCTTTTGTATCAGTGACTGGAACATATTTCACTTCTGAATCTTGTGGTTTTGCCTTCAGTGAAAGAAAAACTGATCCTAACAGTTTTAAACTTGTTAATTCAAGCCATATGTCAGAAACCCAGTCTCCATATGGTGACATACCACCTTATATTTACAGGGGGCTGCTTTTCAAAACATTATTCTAAAAGCTATATTTGCCCCCAAGTTAATTTGTGTCATCCTCTGCTATTGAATACTGTTTTTCAATATCGCAGGGTAGGAAACTGCAGGCTGATAGAGCAAAAATCTACTGGTTATTAAAAACTAATTACTGACTGTTTTATTGGCAAAAATGTGCTAATCAAGTCCTTGAGGAGGAAGTGTGCTGAAAAGGAGAACGCCTTGCCAATCCTCTCTCGGCAACCATGGCAGAAAAAAAAAAAAAAAAAAGGAAGAAGAAACAGAGAAAGGAAAATCGTACCCTTGTTGATTATAAATATGACTTGGATGTGTCGGTGGGAAGGGTCCGCAACACAAGTGACGTTACAACCAAAAGACAAAAATCTCTTTCTGATCTCAGCTTTGAGGAGAAGACATGAGAGGAAGATTCAAATAGTCTAAAATTCCAGAGACCAGCGAGTGCTTTCTTTCCTCCACTGCTTTTAAATTGGGGTCTCCAGCCGGCCATCCTATGGACCCGAAATATTAGGAAAGATTCTCCTACTGACTATTGAGTTCACTTTCCCAAACACCTACGAGACTACAGATGGATTAGAGCATAATTATCTTCCAACAGCTTTGTTTGCTCTGCAGAGTCCAAGCAAGCATGGTTTTGATTTGAGAGATGAGCTTTTGAACGCAGTTGGCACTATACAGACAGTCGATGCGTGTAAAACATATCATTTCTTTCTTTTTCTGGATGAAAAAAAAAAAAGTGTTTTCCTTGTGTCTGTTTCCTAGTGGGCATTTGTATCTCTGTCTTACTTTGGAGACTTGCAAAGTTCACTGGCAGGATTCTCGTATGTGGAGGGCTGCCCGCTCTGCTATACTGCTCTTGCTGCTGGCTTTAATTCGATTTATTCTACACTGAGTCACTTCTTCTCTTTTTGTGTGTTTGTCACACATTTCTCCCCTGTTCCTTCATATCCTTTCTCCTGTGGAACTCCTTACCTTCTTAGATCCTTCTCCACTTCCTTCCTCCCTTCCTTCCCTTCTTTCTCCCTTTCTCTCTCCCTCCCTCTTCTTTACTTCCTCCTGTCCTCCCTCCTCCCTTCCCTCCTTCCTTTCTTCCTCTTTTCCTTCCCTTCCCTTCTTTCTCCCCTTCTCCTTCTCTTCCTTCTTCCCTCCCTCCTCTTTACTCCTTCCTTCCTTCAAATCAAAAAATGTCATGAGGTTTCTCTGAAACCTAAGAAATGATCCCAAGACAGTTTCTAAATCGTAAACATAATATCAGTTATAAATATTGCAATGCCTATAAAACTTTCCCCCACGACAATAAAAAGGTTGTTATAGGCATAGTTTCCCAATTATGAGCCATTAAATCAGGAGAGACATAATTTGAGAGTTCACCTTTTTCCTCAGACCTCAACAAACATACAGACCAATGTCTCTATTTTAAAAGCAGGACAGGTCTGTAGTGGGATGAGAAATGATGGAATGGTGGGTTTCGTAACTTAGTAACTCTTCATGGTTTCAGTAACACCCTCGCTTCTAAGAACAAAACTTAGCAGTTTTCTGAAATGAAAACACTTAACATGTAAATGGTCTGGCTCAAGGATGGAGAGAAAGAAACCATCTGTCCAGGATCTTCCCATTTAGTTTCCGTTCCCAACCAATCAAGCCAGCAGGGCAGGTAACCCCGTTTACCAGGTGCAGGAGAGGAATGGAGGTAACTGGGTACATTGCCTCTCACCCTGCATTCCTGCTGGATTGAAAGAACTCAGGCAGGACTGAAGGGAGAGATTTAGTGCTTTGTCTAGACTATTAGGTAAAACCCAACCCAAATAACCCACTGCTTGGTCGGATGCTCTGTTATTTGCAGCTTGCGTTAAGACTGTAATGTAATAACCAACTATGATTCCTGATAGCAGATTAGCCCTATCACTATCTTAGTCTGGGAAAGATGTCTTTCCTGATAATCACTCCCGCCAGTTTCTCATGCTATGGAATGGAAATAATATTTCCCAATTAGTCCAGTAGTAAAAATTGCTTCATGGTTAATTCATTACCAAGGTTGAAATGAATATCTTACATCTTTTAAGGATCTCAAATTTTTTACTTCTATTTTGTTTTGTATGTTTATTTTTCGGTGTTTCCTTCCTGCTTCTGTCTCTCACTAATACTGCTGCTCTGCCTTCCCTCAAAGGCTCCTAGAGAACTTGTAGATGATTCCCCTGCTTTTTATTTGGTATTATAAGAAAATTCTGGTTCTGATATACATATGCTTTCTAAATCAAAAGAGACACTTTCTGATTGATGCCCACAATAAATACCACATGAAATTCTGTGAAGCTGAGGGCTCTCAAGTTACAAAAACAAGTAAGCTTTGGTCTTGGAAGAATGAGATGTTTTTACATTGTTTAAGAATAAAAACATATTACCTTAATAGAGCCCTGTAATTGTGCATTCTTTGTATGCTGCTCTCGGGAAACATCTGGCATCACTATTGAGGATTTATGTAAGAGCTACCTGAGCACGATCTGTATTTAATCAAAGCCACCATCGTTTCTACCGTGACTCTCGTGGAACTCTATGTGGAGCATGGCGGATGATGGAATTTCTATGGGAGCCAACTGCTGGACAGTTAGTAAATTCTCTTCTAACTAACTGAGCCACTGAGGACATGTTAGGTTAACTGACCATCAACGGTGATCCCACAAGATAAATTACACATCCTGAAAGGCCCCCCAGGCTGCAGCCTCTGATGAATTATTAATGTCACAGAAGGAAAATGATTAAGTTGTAAACAGCATTTTTTGTTAACCGAGGCTATTTGAAATAGTCTCCCATTTTCTTCCCATTTATCCTCCGATATTACCACTTCTGTTGTTTACAATGATGATAATAAAACATTAATCGAATCTTTAAAACATAAATAAGTAATGGTGTCTTGTTGAAATAAATAACAAATAACCACAATCTGACAGTAGCGTTTCTCCCTCCTCTGTATTAACTATAGTTGCCTTTTAAGAATTTTACGTTTCATTATATGTAAGTGAGTACATTTACACTTTGTTGCTGCCATCTAGGATTTTGTTTTCAAAAGTATATAGTTATAGGTCATGGCCTTTGGAAATAACAGTGCAACACGATGCCAGGGAAGGGAACTGATTTTTTACTAGAAACGGAAAGCAGTGTGTATAGTAGTTACAGTAATCATTCCATTTTCTTAGTCTAAGAAGCACTTTGCATATTTCAAAACTGCAGATTAGAATGTGTTGGTCTGAAATATGCATATTTTAATTTTAAAGAAAATAGAACCACAAGTCCTAAATTATGTTTTCTTATCGATTGCCTTCAATATGTGTGGTCCTAGTCTTTGTTTTATTTATAAAGGTAAATATGGATGTTTCTACATGATTTTTTTGTCATTCTGTTCTCTGTGGATAAAGAAACTTCCACTAAGTTTTCACTAAGTCAAACTACTTAAACCTTGTGAAATAAAAATTCTGTGATTGCGTGGCTTAGTCAGTTAAGCGTCTGATTCTTGGTTTCGGCTTAGGTCTCGATCTCAGGGTCGCAGGAAAGAGCCCTGAGCTGGGCTCCACACTCTGTGGGTTTGAGAATTCTCTCTACCCCTTCCCCTGCTTGTGCATGTGTTCTTTCTCTCTCGCTCTCTCTCAAATAAACAAAAATCTTTTTAAAAAATCATATATATGTTAAAAAAATTAAAACAAAAATTCTGTGATCACTATGCAGATGCTTAGTGGCTCCTCAGCATCCAGCCACACTCACCCCACCCCAAGCACCCATATAAATGGAAATTTGCATTATCAGGCCTCGGGTTGAGACTACTTGAAGTCAAGGTCAGTAGACCTTCCAGTCCAACCTAAAGATGAGTCCTGATGGGTGTCCGTTACCCTAATCTCCTTCCTACTGGCAGTGACTTATTGAAGAGAGAGCACGTGTGCACCTGTACTTAGGACAATCAATGAGACCTAAGGGGGAAACTTACTTGGAGGTGGTGGGCCAGAGATAGGGGAGTGGGACAGATGGGGGGGTGGAGGGAGGAGGTTTCTCTCCTGAATAAAAAAACAAAATCTCTTGAGACAAGACCCTCCTGTCTGTCTTCTTTTGACTTAAACATAAGCATGAAGCTGGAAATGCAGCCTATGTTTTTGACCCCCGAGGCATGACGAAACCAAGAAATCAGCGCCTTCCCTGCCTTCTACTGGGCTTCTTGTCATGGAGAGATAAGCTCCTGGCGTTTTCCGTCACCCTACTCGGTCTCTTGTTCCCTGCAGCCAAATGTGGCCTGACTGATACAATTAGCAGGAGATCATACTCTTCAGAAATGAGACCAACCAGGGCACCAGTGTCCGACATTAACTCATGCAATGATATTATAACTGCTTTTCCAGTAAAGTGACTATTTTAAAAGATACTATTTTTGTACGATTTCTCTTCTCTAATAAAAAAAATGTGTTATTCTGAAATCTGGGGTGATACTTCCTGAGTTAATCTCAATTAGATTTATTAGTAGAAAATGCTTGATCTGTCAGAGAAAACAGAACCACAGTCACTGCAATGCCTTTGAGGGACAGAAGGGCCTTTGTCAAACTTTCATCAACTTCTATTAACTCATTTGTTTGAACCCAGATGTCTGGATATTCCCCAAGTCTTCATGCCTACTAGAGTCATGCTGTCCTTTAAGAATTAAGGAATGCTCTAACACTTATCCCATATGTTGTAGGAATAGTGTTCTCCCTGACTGTGGTCGGTGATGTTACATTTATCCCCGTGGCCTTTGGTCTGATCTCTGGCGCCTTTTGTGGCTGTTTTCTTCTCTCCCCCGTAGGGCTGACCCAGGCATAAGATTAGGTCACTGTTCCAGGATTGCATTTATTCTTTCAAAATATACTTTTAAAACTTTCAACCATGTGGATAAAGATTCACGTTGCTGAGATCCAGTAAGATACTGCCTGAAAGTGTCTCATACGAGTGTGCACGTGAATATCTTGCCTTTCGTAGTGAGCCCCCCACACCCCCGATTACATGCATGCATTCTTGCTAGATAGACCTGGATTTCAGTCTCTGCTCTGTTCCTTTCCTGCCCCTGACAATATATTTGATCTCTATGATAATAAAACGGGACCGTAGTAACCCCTAACACTTACAGTAACTGAAAGGACCAAATGCAATACTGCGAAAAAAACTACCTGGCACATACACTATTATTATTATGGTTTGACACTTTTTCCCCCTGAAGCCTCTCGTTAGCAGGTGCATGCCCGATATCACTCCTTCCTTTCATCTTGTGCATTAGCCAGTGGATATCAGAATAGCAGTTACAGTGCAAACTTACCCCAGAATTTGTGTAATCCACAGTGCCGTATATGATTTATTTCATTAAAACAGAACTTTGCTAGGTATTGAGGATTTTATTTGATTTTTGTTTCGTTTTGATGTGTGGACTACACATTGCTTTTGATGTCCTTGGTGCTTTTATGGGCTCATTTGATGGGGGTTTGTATTTGATCTGGGGCTTTCACTTTCCTGAATCTCAAATGTGTTTGCATAGAGAGCAACATTTATGCTCTTTACTAACCCTGTCTCAAAACAACAGAATTCCTGCAATACACCAAGATGGTCTGTTTTGAGTTCAGAATTAGCTTATTTTCTTAGTCGCTTTAAAAACTGGAAGTTTCGATGGCCTTCAATAAACTCGTTTTTGTCCTTTAGCTAGAAAGAGAATGTTCTAAATATAATGAGTTCCTTCTGGGAGAGTTTTATTCATCATGCTGTATCAAGTCAAAAACAACTGTCCGAAAGGTTTTGATGGTCCAAACACATTCCTGCTCATTTGGGTAAGGCCAGAGATCTCATCTGAAGATCAATTAGTTTCTATCGATGGGGTAACACACAGATTCCTAGGTGCCTTCACAGAGAATATTTTAATACGAATATTTTTGTTTCTTTCTTTTTTTTTTTTTAAGAAAACAAAATGCCATTCTCTACATAGGAAAGGTGACATTTTTGAAAATCATTGACATTTTTCTATATCCCGGGCTATTTCAAGCAGTGACATTATTAAATTAATTCAGCAGAAGTAGAAAAATTGCCCACAGAGTATTCAGCCAAAGAGAAAGTCCAAATGTGTAAATATGATCAACTGCTGAAGAATTCACATATTTAGAATTACCCTTAATTTCATGACCTTGAGTCTCCTCTTATCGAGGTGATGAGACCAAGAAATCAAGATTGGATTTAAATGTATGCATTGTGTTTTAGTTCCATTATTTCTGTTCACATCAACAATATTTTGGTATATAAAAGTATCAGTATAATAAAACACATAAATATGCTTAAAATAGCTATATTTCTGAAAAAATTGTCAGTAAAATGGAATTTTTAAAAAGATTTTATGTATTTATTAGAGAGAAAGCATAGGCACATGAGAAAGAGAGAGAGAGACAGAGAGTGCGCCAGCGCAGGAAAGGAGCAGGGGCAGGGGCAAGAGGAGAGGGAGAAGCAGACTCTCCGCTGATCAGGGAGCCCAGCAAGGGGCTCGAGCCGAAGGCAGACACACACTTAACAACTGAGCCACTCAGGCACCTCCGTAAAATGGAATTTTATATATGAAATTCTATGAACAAATTTGAAGTGCTGTATTTATGGAGTATAAGATCACAAGGGATTTCTTTGTTGTAATCTCGACACAAACAAAAACCCTTAGCTATTGTTAAGTACAAAGGTCTTAAAGTGGACTTTGGGAGGGGAATGCAAGAATTCATTCTGTCTATATTTACTTAAATAAAAAAAGAATTTGAGCTTCACTAGTGTTTAATATATAAACAGTGTCACACTGTCCCCCAGTTTGAATGCTAGAGGCTCGGGGATGTGCTGACCAGTCAGACCAGTCGGGATGAGTGCCAGCCACAGAGCTATGGATGTTGGCAATGAGATACTGTAAATCTTGGGGAGATAGGATGTCTAGGGAGAGAGTCAGATTAGTCGGTATTTTGGGAGGCTCAGGACAGTGACTATTTGACAATGTAATGACACTGATTCAGCTCTGTATTTTAACAACCACGACTGCATTTCACCGGTGTATCAATCCCACATGGCGTCCACGGGAAACTGAGACAGAAAAAACTCTTCCATGTGGAACCAGGGCAGGGCAGTTTGCCTCACGCAAGTGCCGGGTACATCAGTACACCGTGCAGTGTTTGGGGACCTAGCTAAGCAGGGGTAGGAACGGTCTTCTGTAGTTTCAAGCAGACTAGCCAGCACAAAATGGACAGATGATGTCAATTATTCTTGTATAGAAACTATTCATTTAAGATGTGGTTGGTGCATGGAGCCCAGGTTAGTCAGGCAGCGGAAGAGCTTGTAAATATCATTCCTGCCAAAGCTCCTCCTCAGTCACAGTGTCGTTTAACATGATTAAGTGACAAGAAGCTGCACAGAAGGAAATAGTAAATGATGAGTAATATTTAAAATAGGGATTTATATGAGGTATCGGCAATGTCGAACTGCACTAGTGTGTCCTGTATTTTAGATAATACAGAATGACATGTTGTAGTTAGGGGAGACATTTAAAAATATTGTCTATTATCATCATCACCAACTCCAGCTTTTAAAAATCTAAGTTTTTGAGGGGCTCCTGGGTGGCTCAGTTGGTTGAGCAACTGCCTTTGGCTCAGCTCATGATCCTGGAGACCCAGGATCGAGCCCTGCATCGGGCTCCCTGCTTGGCAGGAAGCCTGCTTCTCCTTCTCTCACTCCCCCTGCTTGTGTTCCCTCTCTGGCTGTGTTTCTCTCTGTCAAATAAATAAATAAAATCTTTTAAAAAATAAAATAAAATAAAAATCTAAGTTTTTGAACCTCTAGTGCATAGAATTGGCTTAATTGCATTTTTTATTAACAAATTATTTTTATTCAGAATACTTTGATTAATACCTTAAAACAGAGAAATAAAAACACATACTCTGATAATTTTAAAGTTAAGTCCACACGACTGATAGCTAAAAAGTTTTATTCCACAACCAGAAATTGATATTTACTCTTAACTAATTAAATGATTTTTAAAATCTATATTATTTCTCTCTTTTTTAAAAATTAATTTATTCACTGAAAATTAATTGCATGTTCAATTACCTCCCTCATCAACCTTGCAAGGTCCCCTTTTATTTAAATTATACTTTTTCTTAGAAGCAGGCCTCCCGCCGAGCAGGAAGCCCGATGTGGGACTCGATCCCGGGTCTCCGGGATCATGACCTGAGCCGAAGGCAGTCGCTTAACCAACTGAGCCACCCAGGCTTCCCTAAATTATACTTTTTCATATGCCATAAGAAGCACCCATGATTCATGTGTACATGGGTCCATCACCCAAGGCAAGAACTGATGTTACCAATAATTTTTATCTGTATATATCCCAGGTTGAAAATGTTTCTATTTTATAAATGGGTATATGTCTATAATGAGCATAATATAGCAATGTAGTAGGACTCTCCTTTTATTCCCCAAGGCCTTTTTATTTTTTCAGTAATATCAAACTATCCGTTTACAATTGTTCTGGTCTCCCATCAGCTGGAATTAAGTAGGTATGTCTTTGGGATCGCATTGTGGTTTGTATTCACATTGGGGATACAAAAAGGGACAAACCAACAGCTAGAAGGGAAGTGTAGCACCTAACCTCAGCTGGAATCCAATGGGAACATCTGAGCATGCCACACCTGAACTCTTAATGGGGGAGAAGAGAGTGGCTCTTCATCTGTTTTCTTTCTTTCTTTCTTTCTTTCTTTCTTTCTTTCTTTCTTTCTTTCTTTCTTTCTTTCTTTCTTTCTTTCTTTCTTTTTAAGGTTTTATTTATTTATTTGATAGAGAGAAACACAGCGAGAGAGGGAACAAGCAGGGGGAGTGAGAGAGGGAGAAGCAGGCTTCCCGTTGAGCAGGGAGCCCGATGTGGGACTCGATCCCGGGTCTCCGGGATCATGATATGAGCCCAAGGCAGTCGCTTAACCAACTGAGCCACCCAGGGGCCCCTTCATCTGTTTTCAAAGAGAATTTGTTGGAAAAGTAGGGAACAAATAAATGGTCATTGTAAGTCAAAGGTATTATTAATCTCATAGACCTTCAACCCGGGAAACACAGTTTTTCTTTTTCTAATACCCTCCACTGAAATACATATACCAGTGAATCCCAAAGACTCAGGGCAACAAGCACAACTCGTGTTTGCTTTCGTCTTTTCTAGAATTTGGCAGTGTCTCCAGTCTTCATGGAGAAACCCAGGAATTCCAACAGTAATTGGGGGCTGAGCATCTATGAAAATTAGCCCTGGCTCTAGGAATTTAAGGCAATGCAAATCTTAGAACACATTAGCTGTTACAGAATGTTCATCCAAAATAATGCCATTTTAGTGTGTGTGTGGGTGCAAGGGTATGTGAGCGTATATGTACATATGCTATAAGACCTAGTCCACCCATCTCCAATGTAATGAAGTATATTAAAGAGAATAGGAACCATGTCTGTTCTACTTATTATTTTTTCCTCAATAAATTATTTAGCAGAGTAAATGGCACATACTAGGGGCTTACTATATATTGGGTGAATGAATGAATGACTGTATAGAGAGTGAACAAATGAATGAATGAATGAATTCAGAAAGTCTTGCTTTGTTGATAAATTGTCTTGAGGAAAAGGTGCGTCTTGTATGCAGTTCTAAGCTTCCAAAAGCTTGGCTTCAAAGTCCCCTCTCTTACTCAATGATCCTTAGTTTCCTGAGTGTTTCTATCATCTGCAGTGACATCTCTGAAGGGCCATGCAGCCAAAGCTGGGAGACTGATTCTTTAACATATATTTCTTCAAAATACCAGTCACTTTCAAACTTCAAATTTCTAAATTCTTTCTTAACTCTCCAGAGTCACATATCCAACTACCTGCTTGACATATCTACTCTGATATTTGTCAACTTTATATGCACAGAAGAAAGATCCTACCTCCTAACTCCTGAGCTCATCCCTTTCTTAAACCTTCCCCCTAACAATTAAGTTCACCACTCATAGGCAAATCCTCAGGCAAACCCCCAGATCATTCATGACCCTTCCCTTGCCTGCATTTCTCCCCACTGAACTCTTAGCAATCTTTTGGAAAGTCTCTTCAGAATATAGCCTTAACTGATGTCTCATCCACCCCATTCCTACCACATATATCCAAGATGCCATTCTTTCTTGCCTCAGTAATAGGCAATAACCTTGTAACTGAACCCCCTTTTTTTTTGCTCCTCTATTATTCATTTCCCCCAGTAAAGTCAGAAAGATTTTTACATTCATGACTCATTCTCCTACCTAATTCTTCCTGCATACTTCGAATTATAACCCAATTCTTGAGCAGAGCTTACTGACCTGGATTCTGTCTCCTTCTTCTTGTCTCCTACAACACTTTACCTCCTACACTCCAGTGCAAGAACAACCTCCCCTGCACACAGTGTCCTTGCTGCCTTTGAACATACCAACATATATTCCCCCCAGTCTCTGGGCCTTTGAACCAGCTGTTCTCTTTTCTAGGAAAAACTTTTATCAAGATATTCCAAGGGCTTATTTACTTTTTGTTCTTCAAGACTGAGCCTAAATGTCTTCGTCTCTTTTTCCTTGTCTGAAGATCAGCCACACAATGGTAGCTGATAGATACCCACCAGAAAAACAAATAAACATTTAGACTTTATATCACGTCATGTTGCTTTCCTTTCAACACTTCTCAATATGGGACATTATCTTTTCTATCTTTTGCTCATTTGTCTTCCCCTGCTGGGACAATGGTCTGACACAGGTGTGTGTTGGATGGATATTTGTTAACGTGATGGCTGGAACAAGGGATGAGAATATACATTCCATCTAGGCATTTTTAGAAATAGATATATATTTTTAACTGAAGGTATTTCTGTACAAAGGATATACAATGTCAGGCTGCTTCCTCATCATGGATTTCCTTTGTTGGTATTTTAAACAACATATCTAGCTAACTTGCAAGGGATGCCTGTAGACAGCTCTCTGACAGTTGCCGAGGCCCAGTCTAGCAGCAGAGTGCCCTCAAATCAGCAAATCTGTGTAAAATTTCACTGACTTTCATATATCTGGGAAGTTCTGAATAGGAAAATCAGCTGCAGCTTGTGGCATCACCAGGACCATACCCAATTTTAATTTTTCCTATCCATCCAGTTAAGGGATTTTGTAGAGTAAAAAGGCATGAAATGAATTTTCCATAGTAATTTAGTCATTTAAGGAAGACTCAGGTCTGGGAACACTTTGAGAAGCGATGCCAAGTTCTCGACTTCCTCTTTTCCTTTTGTAACACTGATGTTAGCTGGCCAAGAGTACCAAAGACAATTAATTTGTTACTAAAAACAATTAAACCAATTATAATATAATTGTGGTTCTTCCTTGGTAACCGTAGATAGTCTAAGATGGTTTATCAGTGTTGAGCGTCCTGATAATAAATTGTCACAGCTCATTGAATGATGCTGGCTCACCCTCCCAACCAGACGTGGCTTCATTACTGGCCCGTTTTTTTCTAATATAGAAAATTAGAACTTGGGAATTGTACAAGAATTATTTATATTAAATCATCTGTGAAAAACTAGAGGGTGGGTCTTATGTACCATCATTAGAATTCAAATGCTATGTAAAAGCAGCAATTTTAAATTATCTGGATCTGGTGCTAAGCTGCCTCCATGAATATTCTAGAACTAACTTCCTGACCATGTATCTTACATGTTTCTATCCTGAAACATTTCTATTTACTGTTAGTCTCCTTCTCAATTTCTTCCAAATGCATCATCATGTTCTCTTCTTAGCAAAATGGGAGAATGGTCCAATATTCACTGTCAAGTGTTTCAACTCCACCAGAAAATTAAAAGGTGAGAGAGATTCTGATGACCAAACCCATTTCCTTTAAATGAGAGAAGAAATAGACAAGTCAAAACCTGAACAGTATTAATAAATTATTTGAAAATGTATGTATTAGAAGGGAGCTACATAATTAATTATATAAATATAAAAAGGGACAAGTGTAGCCAGCAGGTTAATAATGAATATTTCAGAAGCTAGTGTTTAAAGAATATGTTTCTTAATTATGTTAATTTATAGATTTCTGAAAGAGAGGGTGTTAATGGGATAAAAGAATTTTAATACGTAATATAAAGATGAGGCAAAATGAATCATGAACAAAAATGAGAGCAAATGACATACAAATAGGTTGTAAACATTATGGTCTCTTTTCTTGTACGTATACACTGATCTAAAACATTCTCTTTGTCACTTTAGATTTCAGAGATTGAAATTTAACAACGTCTTCAACAAGGAAAGATAAGCTCTAATGCTTCTTATTTTTGGGGTGTGTGTATTTACTTTTAAAGCTAGACTTACAAGAGAATACTTTGTAGCCAAAAATAAGGGCAGATTTTGCGTACAAAGCGAATAAACAAACAATGGACTCTTGAACATTTGAGGAAAAAGGGTGGGAGAAGTCCATTCAGGGAAAGAATCTATCATTTGCAGAGTGTAACTTACTGAAATGTTGACTTCTATTTTCATATTTCCTTCAAAGCTATAGTCAAAATATTAAAATCAGTGATTGTCTATAGATTTGAGCTTTTGTTGGGCACCATGATTTGCTTCCATTGACCTTTCGAGAGATTCCATTTGTTTTTATTCAAATGAAAATCACGGAATAACAGAGCTAAATTCAAGCTTAGAAATGAGTACCACTCATTTCTACCACTGAGTACCATTCCACCCACCTACTGAGTACCATCCACCCTCTCCCCCTTCAGATAAGAACTCAGAGTTCCTGATAGCATAGTTCTGGTTTATGCAGTGAGTTGGAGAAGGAGCTCCTATAGGTACCAAGGATGAGAAATCCCAGGGCTTTCATTGTCCATTAGTGAGATAAGCCAGCCCAAACTTACTGCGAATGTTAAAAAAGAAAAAAGAAAAAAAAAGGTTCAGAACTCTGTTCAAGGGGCCACCATGCTGACTCAGTAGTCCAGGTAGACCCGAGTGCTTGTGTCTTGGGTCGGTGCACAGCCTTGTGCGTGTTCTGCCCGAAGAAGCTCCCGTTCAGCCTCATGGGTGCCCTTCAGCTTATTTTTTCTTCTTTACCATTTCTCAAAAGACATTCAAAAACATCACATTTCTCTCAATAGAGAAAGAATTGCAGATTAGAGATTAGTGGTTTGAAAATACTCTTGCAGCCGTTAAGCAGCAAGAGAGAAAAACCAATCCTCTGTATCTTTTATTTGCGGTAAGATATTCTTGAAGAAATAGACACCGTAGTCCTGGAAAGGTCAATTCCAACAAATACCCAGGCTGAACTGCTGAACTGCCTCACGTTTCAATTAAATGTTTTTTTTTCTGGTGCTGTTTGGAGGTAATTCCATTTATTTACTCCATGTAAAAGAATTTACCCAGCAGGTTTTCCTGGAGGTGGTCTGGCCAAGTCAATTTTCTAAATATAAAGAAATATAAGAGTGCAGCAAATCTCATTGGTTGTGAGGCTCTCCATGGAGCTCTTGCCTTTTTCTTCCCTTCTAAGAAAGCATCACTTTGACTCAGGGTCTCTGTCTGTCTTCTATAACCACAGGCCTCCCCGGGCCTGTGACAGAAGTCTCGTGTCCCTTTACATGCTTAGTTTTGGAATAGGCGGGGGGCATAACTCAGAATGAGGTGTGAGAGAGGAACTGCTGAATTATTTTTGAGAATGGATTTCTTCTTATAACAGTGATCACAAGGAAAATATTAACCTGCTTCTCTTGGACCCTGGCATGCGTGGATGCCACATGCACTGGTACAGTCATTTTTTACTGTGAGGGCAGCCAGCTGGAGAATGAACTGAAATGCCAGGGAGTCTAGAGAGCAAAGACAGAAGGGATGCTGGCTGTCCCGTGACATCACCAAGCCCCTTTCACTGTGATGCCCGAGGCTTCCCGTTACACAAGGTTATACCATTTCCTCCACTGTTGAAGACAGCTAATTGGGAGTTTTCTGTTGTTCTGCAGAAAGTCCTCATGGATATACAAATAATAGAGAAGTGGCCTTTTTCTCGATATTTTTTAAGTGTGGTGACCCCTATCAAGGACTTCTGCTTCAGCAACATCCTTCCATCACTAAAGATGCTGCTAAGAATATGTAGTTGGCTAGATTACTATCCCCAGTGATGGAATAGTCAAAATCTAATCAGCTTTCAGTTCAAGGAAATAACCGCTAATAAAAAAAAATGCTTTTGGATCATTTCATGAGCTAGAGTACTTTATTCCATATGGCATCCTGCACGTCCATATGGCTTCAGGAATTAGAGAGGTATATTTGTCAAAATATTCAATCAATTGCAGCCCTTAAAGTTGATAATGTTATGTGTTTGGAGCATACACCATCTCTGGAATATGGGGGAAAGTCAAAGGAGCAAATGCCAGCCAAAGGAAAATCATAGTGAGTTTATATTCAGCAGAGAGAGAGAAGAAAGAAAAGAGCCCCGCACTGCTGTAATTTAATCTAAATCATGTGAACGATATTGACTCAATGCTGAAATAACCTACTCACGGGTAAAAGCAATGTGTAATAAGGTTTATTCAAATAAGAATGGGGCAGGAAATTCTGATTATTTTACATTTCAGTTGGCATAATTTCAGAATTTCCACCATATATAAAGCAGTTACCTTGGAGAAAAAGACTTGTAATAAGCAAACTTCAACACCTTCAAAATATTTCAGGTTTTTTTTTTTTTTTTTTTTAATTCTTCTCTATCACTGATCTTCCCAACCCGACTTCAAAGATTGTTCTTAAACCCTTCTGGCTTTGGCTGCCTGTAAACTGTTTCAATTGTGACTGATTTGTGAATTCTTCTGCAAATTAGGCTTTCCGGATAAAGGGCTCAGGGCGAGTGTTTACCACGTGAAATACACCAACCACAGCCCAAACGCTGTCCGTTTTTCCCTCTCATTTTCTGCCTCTGGTGGCTCTCACAGTGAGTGGGGCAGGCTGCTCAGCAGGGCAGGCATAGCTTCCTGGGCAACAGGTATTTTTGCAGGGTGAAAAAGACAAGCAAAGGAAAGGGGGGAAAAAAAAGGAGGATGAACTGGCACTGTATTTCAGTGAAATTCTCCCTAGGGAGAGAAGGCAGAAGATGTAAGACACCAATGATATGTAGAAAAGAGAGTTAGCTACTGGAGAAACAAGGTCGGTTCCCCTGGGGGGGGGGGGAATAATAATCAAATACATCAGTTAAGAGATAGGCAGAAAAGCCTGCGAAGGCCACAAGGCACAAAGAGACCAATTTTCTGAAATGCATTTCATTTTAAATTAACTGCTCTCAGATCAGGATGTAGAATAGACCCAGAACAAGTTAGGGGAGTGAACGCAATTTGTGTGTGTGTGTGTGTGTGTGTGTGTGTGTGTGTGTGTGTGTGTGTGAATGTATGTACAAAGGAACTTCTACATGACCAAATTCGAAATATATTTCGCTTTATCAGAGAATTATCTGCCAGATATTGTGGTGAAACTTGAATCCCACAAGCATTAGCTAATTCCCTCCATTTCTGCTCATATTTCGTACTTGTCGCCAGCAGAACCCCAGGAGTGCCCACCTCTGGGGTCCACCTTACAGACGGGCAAGGGAGTGCCTTTTAAACAATATAGTGAAACTCTAAAGTTCGAACTACGGCAGACACGAACCTACTAAAAAACAAACAACACACCAGAGCCTACTGAGTCGAACGAACCTGTCCTAGAACATCAGGATTGATCATACTCTCATTTCCCCAGTCTTTATCTAAATTCTTTGGTGTGCGCAGATGACATCCCAACACAGCTGGCCTGTCACAAGCTCATATAATGCGAGCTCCTTGCGAGTAAGACGGTGCCTCCCTGAACCCTAGCAAGGGTCCGCTGTCCCTCTGGCCCTCAGACACAGATGCAAGCACCACAGGGGCTCAGCTCCACTGGTGGATTTGTCCAAACCTTCCCCCCTTTGTGCAGACTTCCCTGACCTTGCTAGCTCCCACTGATTCTTCCTTCCAGGGACCTCTAGCTCTGTATAATTGAGCATTCAATGACATTCTTCAAGTTTCTTTCTCCTCCCTGCCTCTCTAAATAGTTGTAAACTCGAAGAAAGAGCCATGGCTGTTTTTCTCTGAGTTACTTATCTTCGGGGCTTGGCATGATGCTGAGGATCTGTGAAGCTGGCTGACTTGGGTGTGGAGAAAGAGGGGATCTCTAAAGCGTGAGAGAAAGACCACTACCCCTCAGTTTTTGCTGACCCCTTGCTTGATGGGAGTATGTGCAGGGGATGAGACAGAATGACATCTAGTTAAGCCACAGTGACACCACTCTGACTATCCTCAGAAGGTGGCTCAAAGGAATAGAACCAACAAGAATCTAGGAACAGAAAAATCTGGGTTTGAAGCTTGATTTTAGTATTTACTATTCCAATGAGGTACCACATTGGGTAAGACCTAACAGAGGGCCAGAGTGTCGTTCCCGTAATTCCCTTACCGCACCAGTAACCAGTGACCCTTCTTCCTGACCTCCTTGGAACTAATTTCTGTTACCCTTCATGTGACCTTTTTGAGAAAATCTCTAAGGAAGTTCCTGTGAGTAAAGTCTGGGGATTCAAATGCCCAGAAGGAACCGGATTGTGGTAGGTGACTGGTTCAAGTCTCCCTACCTATTAGATATAGGGTTCATCAATTAGCACTTCTAGTCATATGGAGACACACACACACACATACACACACACACACAGTATTTCAATATAAATTTATATCTGTATAAGGAACCGTAAAGTATTGAGTCAGTTTTTCACTGCTGTTACAATCACCATGAACTTGAAACGATATGATAAAACAGATGACTATCGTACAGTTCTGTTCACATGGGTCTCACAGACCCAAAATCAAGGTGTTGGCGGGGAGGTATGTTCCCTTCTGGGAGATCAAGGGGAAAGCGCATTCCTTGACTTGTCTGGCTTCTAGAGACGTCCCCCATTCTAGGCTCATGGCTTCTGCCTCCTTCAAGGCGGAAGTGGAGGCCTCAGTCTCAGATCGCTGTCTTTCCGGTTCCCCCGCTGTGGCCAGGAAAGGTCTAGTTTAAAGGATCATGTGGTTATAGTGGCCCCCCTGGGGAATAAGCTCCACATCTTAAACTCATTAACCTTACTCACATCTCCAGAGTCTCTTTTGCCATATAAGTTAAGATTGTCACAGGCTCTCACGGTTAGGCCATGGCATTTTTCTAGGTGGGAGGGTTATTCTGCTTACCACGATGATGAGGTATGCATTTCACACCTCAGGCATGCAGCAGGCGTATACAACTGAGGATTTCCAAGCTAGCTCAGTCTATAAAACACACCCATCTCTTCTGCAAACTTCTGGCACTTTGAAACTCTTCTCCGGCTAGCACTGTCTGGCCTCCTGCCTCCTCTAGACCTCATTGCATTCATGAGAAGTCTGGAAACAACTAGTCTAACCATGAAACTCTCTGAGTCTCCTATTTCTGCCCGAACCACCCCCTTCTCTGCCAGGCCTACCTTGGCTCCTGGTTATTCAAACTGCTCCCACTTCCCGAAAGCTTCAGGATGTGCTGAACTGTTGGAGACCTGACCTACTTCCTATACCTCCCACCCAAGGTACTCCCACTCCTGAATCCATCCTGATGCCTCCAGGACGGGAGGAGCCCAGGAAGAATGTAATTCTATTTCAGGAAGTTACCATTCTATTCCTCACTGTAGGGTTGTTCTGGCACTGACCCTTCTCCCATCCCTGTACAGACTACCACTCTGCTGGAGGACCATCCCCTCTGCGGTCCTCAGTCCATCCATGCCCTCGCACCACTGGTACCTCGTGCTCTGCTAAACTCTTACCCTGAAGGGGGTACCTTCAGGATACCCTGTTGGGAGAGGAACAGACACTTGGCCTAAATCGGTCCCATTGCCAGGAATCCTGGACTTGAATGGGAGTCACGGGGAAGAGATGTTTCATTCCCTGTTTGTCTTGTAATCCTGAAGATGGTGTGAGGCGGGCCTCTCAGTGGTCCCCACATAACACTGTGGGATGAAGCCAGCATAGCAGAGTCAGGGGAAATATGAAGGAAAGGTCGATCCTGTTGGATTTCATTGACATTCAAATTCCAACCGTTTCTAAAGTCCATGGGTGTCCATGAATTTATCACTTATATGTTACAAAATTTTAAAAACTGTGTTAGTTTTAACTGGATTACTTTTTTTTTTTAATTTACTTTTTTCCCTCTCTTAAAAATGTTGGTAATGCCTTCTCTTGCTGGGTGTCATGCCTTCCTCAATAATATTACTCTGGATTACTGTGTTGTATAATATAGTTTGGGCTGACACAGCTACTGTAAGATTTATTTATGTATGTATTTATTTTTAAGATTTTACTTATTTATTTGAGAGAGATACAGAGTGAGCATGAGTAATGGGGAGGGGTAGAGGGAGAAGCAGCATCCCCACTGAGCCGAGAGCCCAATGTGGGCCTCAATCCCAGGACCCTGAGATCATGACCTGAGCCGAAGGCAAATGTTTAACCAACTGAGGCATCCAGGCACCCATTTAACACTTATTAAAAATAATAATAATAATAACACTGGTGACACTGAGAGAGTGGGTGATTAGACCACGTTCCTTTAAATAAAAACAAACTGATGAAACCTGCGAGTCCTTTTTTCCTACTTTGGAACTAGTTGCCTATTTGTCTGATTTTAAACATATAAATATTATAGACAGTCACATTTCACATTATGGTTTTGTTCTGAAAATAATAAGAAAAATACTTTTTTAAATATTTTTTGAGACGATCTCTTTGTACATTAAGTCCTGTGTTTGATAATTAAGTTAAAGAATATATTTCCCTGAGATATAATTATATCTTGTCTTTTCCTACAGTGGCTCTTTTCAGTATGAAGGAATATTTTCCCTCAAGTTTGGCCAAGATAAGTGTGGATTTGACGAAACAATTAACATTTCATTTATTTGTTCCAACTTTTTTTTCAGAAATGACATAGATGATATTAAAGGGCACGTTGTGTTTTTTGTTTGTTTTTATTTTTGTTTTTTTTACAAAAACCTATCCAGTGAATCATCAGCCCAACAGAAGTTATGTTTTTCTTTCCAGTTGCCTCGCTTGGTATTCAACTATGAACTCTAACATTTTTCACTGAATGAAATTCAAATAATACAAAATTAACTACTTGAAGGGCATACCCCCCAAAACCCCTATACCCATTAAGCAGTAACTTCCAATTCCCCACCAATCCTCAGCCCTGGGAGACACCACCTTGCTTCTGTATCTAAGGATTTACCTATTGTGGATACTCCACATAAATGGAATGGAACAATATATAACTGTTTGCATCTGGCTCCTTTTACTTAGCATGATATTTTTGAAATTCATCCACATTGTAGCATGTCTCAGTACACCTTTAGTGTGCATATATACCATGATTTGTTTATCCTTTTAGGCACTGATGGATATTTGAACTCTTCCAACCTGTCGGCTGTTCAGTTTTTGGTATGGACACATGTTCTCAAATCTTTTGGGTACCCATCTAGGAATGGAATCACTGGGTAATCTGGTGCTTCTCTTTGATGTTTTGAGCAATCATGAAACTATTTTCCACAGTGGCCACGTTAGTTTACATTCCCATCAAGAATGTATGTGTGGCCCAATTTCTCTATATCATTGGCTTTATTAAATTTATTAACTCTAGTAAGTTTAAAAAAAATTCTTTGGGATTTTTCCAAAGATAGGATCATGTCATATTGCAAACAACTATTTTTTTTGTTCCACATTTGGAAGCTTTTTATAATTAATTTTCTTGTCTAATTATCTGGGTAGAACTTCCAGTATATGTTGAATAACAGTGATGAATGTAGGCATCTTTGCCTTATTCCTTAACTTGTAGGTGGGGTTTTCTATCCATCTTTCACAAGTATAGCATTTGCTATGCTTTTTAGAAATATCTTTTATCATGTCAAGTAAGTTTTCCTCTATTCCCAGTTTTCTGGGTGTTTTTATCATGAAAGATGACCAATTTTGTCAAATGCTTTTTTCCACATCAATTTAGATGATTATCTGTGAGATCATCTTCTTTCTTGGTTATGTTAATTGTGGTGTATCACATCAATTGATTTTCTTATGCTTAACAACTGTTGCTTTACTGGGATAAACCCCACTTGCTCATAGTGGGTAGTCCTTTCGCCTTGTCATGTTCAGTTTATTTTTGTTGAGGAAATTCACATCTATTTTAATTAGAGATGTCAATGATTTTTCTTCTCTATGGTGCCTTTACCTGACTTTAATAGAGTAACATTGGCTTCAGAGAAGGAATTAGAAAATATTCCCCCTCTCTTACATTTTTTTGGAAGATTTTGAGAAGGTTTTGTATGTAATCTGTTTAGTGTTTGGTAGAAGTCATCAGTGAGCCTTCTGGTCCTGGATCTTTCACTTTTTGTAGGTTTTGGATTACTGATTCAATCCTTGTTAGAAGTCTGCTTAGATTTTCTTATTAGAAGTCTGCTTAGATTTTCTACTTCTTGAGTAAGTTTTGATAATTGCTAGGAATTTTTCCATTTTGTCTGTCTATGCTAGCTATGTTTGGCATATGGTTGTTCTTCGTATTCTATCATAATCCTTTTCTGTGAGATTAGTAGTGATGTCACCTCTTTCATTTCTGATTTTAGTTATTTGCATCTTCTCTCTTTTTTTCTTAGTCAGACTACCTAAAGGCTTGCTAATTTGTGTGAATTTTTTCAGAGAAGAAATGTTTGGTTTTGTTGGTTCTCTATGCGGGTTTTTGTTTTCCTGTACTCTATTTCATTTATTTCCACCTTAATCTTTATTGTTTTCTTTCTTCTTCTATATTTGGGTTCAGTTTGCTGTTATTTTTCTAGATTCTTAATGTTGGGTTCTTGATCTGAGATCTTTCTTCTTTATTAATGTAGACAACTACATTCCCAACTATTTATTTACAACTATTTATTTATAACTATTAATTTCCCTCTGGACACAGATGCTGCATCCCATAAATTTTCTTTATCTCAAATCTTTTTCTAATGTTCTTTTCTTTTTCTTTACTTACTTTCTTTTTTCTTTTCTTTTTTTTTTATTCAGAGATAGGGTAGGGAGGAGCAGAGGGAGAGGAGAGAGAGAGAATCTCAAGCAGTCTCCATGCCTAGTGTAGAGCCTTACAAGGGGCTCCATTTCATGACCCTGATAATCATGACCTGCATTGAAGTCAAGAGTCAGACCCTCAACTCACTGAGCCACCACAGAACCCCCTCTAATTTTCTTTGTTATGAATTTTTTGACCTATTGTTTACTTGAGAATGTGCTATTTAATTTTTACATTTATAAATTTTCCAGGTTTCTTTATGTTATTTGATTTTTAACTTATTCCATTGTGGTCAAAGAAGATACTTTGTAGGGTTTCAATTTCTTAAAAGTATTGAGACTGATTTTATGGCCTAACATATATCGTGGAGAAAGTTCTCTATGTGCTTAAGAAGAATGTGTTCTGCTTGGGTTGTGTGGGGTATCTGTTTGTGGGTTTCCTGGGCTGGTCAAGGGCTCTACTTCCTTAGGGATATTCTGTCTGAATCTTCTATCCATTATTGAAAGTGGGGTATTGGGGTCACCCACCATTATTGTAGAACTGTATTTCCCCTTTAAATTCTGTCAGTGTTTGCTTCACGTATTTTGCAGTTTTGTCGTTTGGTGCATCTATGTGTTGTATAATTGTTACATCTTCCTAATGATAGAGCCTTTTATCAATGTATTACATCTGGTCACTTGGTCACTTATAAGAGTATTTGATTTAATGCCCATCTTGTGCCATAGCTTAAGATGGCAGAAAAGTAGGTGACCCCATTTCAAAGGGTCCCCTGAAGTGAGCTGAATACCTGCAAAAACAGTGCAAAAACACTGTGAGCACCCATGAAATCAGCCTGAAATGTAATATTTCACACTTCTGGATCTCTACGTGGGAAGAAGAGCATCAGCAAAGAGGTAGAGTGGAGTGGGAATTCTCAGACTGATATCCAAAGACAAAGGGACATGGGGGAGGGAGCCCACAGAGGTGCCCTATTGGAAAGCAATACCCCCGTACAAAAGTGCTCTGTGTTTGGGGAACAACAGCACAGTATGGTCTGATTAAAAGCAGCCAAAAACAGAGAGCCTGTGAGGCAAATGGTGAAAGCTGACCACCATTGACAAGGATACAAACCTGAGGATAGAAAGTGGTCCCCAGTGCCCTGTGAGAGAACACAGCGGAGCAGAGTATCTTTAAAAGCACCAGTCTTTTCTGCTGCTTTTTTCCACCCCTTAGGTCAGGCGCATGCACCCCCAAAGGAGGCAATTTTGCAGACTTGCGTGGGACGTGCGGGGCCACAGGACCTCAGTCCATCCTGCATGGGGGTCACCGCAGACTCCCTGGACAGAGACAAGGTCACACGACCCGAAAGCCGTTGTAGTTTCCCTGGTGCGGGAGCTAAAAGACAAGAGGGAGCTTCGGATGCCAATCTGACCAGCGGCTGCGGTGCACCGGCTGTGACAAGCGGCCATGGGGAAGATCCAGGGAGAGGCTGTGAGCCCCGCACCATCCAGGGGGCTGTTAGCCGAGGGCTCTCTCTGGGAAGGAGGTCTGGGCACAGACGTGTTGCTCTGGCCTGACTTTCAGAAAAGCTGCAAAAAGCTGCAAAAGAACAAATCCTCCAGAGAACAAAAGCCTGACAACCTGGTTGCCATGGAGCCCAGCCCCTAGGAAGGGGGTGGAGAGGTGCAGCCCAGGTAGGAGGTACTGAAACCAGCCCGCAGGCTCCGCCCCCAGAAGGCCAGCCAGAAGCACAGGAGGACAACACCCAAACTGTAAAACCCCAACATGGGGGGGGGGAAGGCAATTTATTAAGCTCCTGGTACTACCCCAAAAGCTGTATGCTTTATAGATACAGCTTTTCACTTTATTTTCTTTTTTTAACTTTTTTCTATTTTTATTTTTAAAGTTTTCAATTTCAATTTAAAATTCATTCTCATGGTTTTTATTCTTTTAATTTTTAACCCACTTATTATTACAATGTGATACTTAATACAACACTCCATAATAACTTTTTACCTTGAAATGTTTTCAAACACACACCTGTGGTTTTTTTTTTTGTTGTTATTGCTGCTGCTTTTTTTGCTTGTTTATTTTTTCTGTTTTTTCCGCCTTTTTCTCTCTTCTTTCCTTTATTCTTTTTTCTTTTAAATATATAGTTATAAGCTTCAAGGTAATCCTTCATTCCTATGCAATACTACCCTTATATACAAACCAGTTTTAATCTCCCTATATCTTTAGAAAGTGGACTCCTCTAACAATAATAACAAGACACACCCAGGAGGATCTGAAATACTTTTCTTGCCCACAATGAGGTTCTCATTCACCTTCACATCCTATTCTTCTGTCAGTGTTTCTGTGTCATTTTTGCCTTTGTAATATATAAATACTGGTCTTTGGGGTCATTTGGGTAGGGCTTAGCTTTTTGATCTCTTCAACATTCTTTTACTCTTGATCCTTTTTCTTTATGTTGTAGTTTTGTACCATATAAATCCTACCATTGGGGTCCATTCTGGCTGGGTTTGTGTGTGTGTGTGTGTGTATGCTTCTTTTCTCTTTTTCTCTCTCTTTTTTCTTTCTTCTTCTTTTTCAGTGGTGATTTCTGATTGCTCAGAAACCTTCCAATGAGCAACTCACCTGGATAATGGTTGATATACTCAGCTATACATCCCCTCAACCACACCTCGCCAAAATGACTCGGAGCTAGAACAACCAATAGAAGAAAACCCAGAGACTGCAACCCCTGTTACAGAATTACTGGAAATAAACATAAACAATATGACAGAAATGGAATTCTAGAATTACTGGAAATGAACATAAACAATATGACAGAAATGAAATTCATGGTAACAATCATCCAAGCAATGGCTAAGTTGAAAAGAACATTAGTGGCAAAATAGAATCTCTAAGGACAGAAGTGAAAGCCAAACAGGCAGAGGTCAGAAAGGCTATTAATGAGATGCAAGCTAATTTAAATATACTAACAGCTAGGGTAGGTGAGGCTGAAGATTGTATTAATGATTTATTTTTTTTAAAGTATTTATTTATTTATTTATTTATTTATTTATTTATTTATTTATTTGACAGAGAGAGATCACAAGTAGGCAGAGATGCAGGCAGAGACAGCAGAGGAAACAGGCTCCCCACTGAGCAGAGAGCCCAATGTGGGCCTTGATCCCAGGACCCTGAGATCACAATCTGAGCTGAAGGCAGAGGCTTTAGCCCACTGAGCCACCCTGGCTCCCCATATTAGTGATTTAGAAGACAGATGGATTAAGAAGGAGGAGCAAGAGAAGTCTTGGAACAAACAACTAAAATCCCATGAAAATAGAATTGGGGAAATAAATGATGCCATGAAATGCTCCAATATCAATTCTTGGAATCCCTGAAGTAGTTGAGAGAGAGAGAGAGAAGCCTAGAAGATATAGTTGAACAAATCATGGATGAAATTTTCCCTAATCTAGAGAATGCACCAAGTGTTCATGTCCTAGAGGCAGAGAGGACACCCCCCAAGATCAATGAGGTCAGAAAAACCTCCAGGCACATAATTGTGAAACTCATGAATCATAAAATCAAAGAGTATGTCTTAAGGGCAGCTAGGGGGAAGTGATCCCTTACGTATAGAGGGAGGACCATCAGAATAACGTCAGACCTTTCCACAGAAACCTGGCAAGCCAGAAAAGACTGGCAAGACATATTCAAGAAATTACATGACAAAAATATGCAACCAAGAATAATGTATCCAGCAAGGTTGACTTTCAGGATGGAAGGAGAAATAAAGAGCTTCCAGGACTGCCAAGGTCTAAAAGATTATGCAACCACCAAGCCAGCACTACAAGAAATACTAGGAGGGGTTCTATAAAAGAGAAACGAACCCAAGAGTGACACAGAGCAGAAATTTACAGAGGTAATCTATAGAAACATGAACTTCACAGGTAACATGATGTCAATAAAAATGTATCTATCAATAATCACTCTCAATGTGAACGGCCTAAATGCTGCAATAAAAAGGCACAGGGTTGCAGACTGGATAAAATGACAGGACCCGTCCGTATGCTGTTTACAAGAGACACATTTTGAATCTGAAGATACTTCCCAATTGAAAGTGAGGGGATGGAGGACCATCTTTCATGCCAATGGACCTCAAAAGAAAGCCAGGATAGCGATTCTCATATCAGACAAATTGGATTTTAATATAAAGACTATAGTCAGAGATACAGAAGGACACTACATCATTCTCAAAGGGTCTATACACCAAGAAGATCTAACAATTGTAAATATTTATGCCCCCAACATGGGAGCAGCCAACTACATAAGCCACTATTAAGCAAAATAAAGAGACATATTGATATGAATACATTAATTGTAGGAGATCTTAACATACCACTCTCAGCAATGGACAGATCATCTAAACAGAAAATCAACAAAGAAACAAGAGCTTTGAATGACACATTGGACCAGATGGTTCTCATAGATATATTCAGAACATTCTACCCTAAAACAGCAGAATACTCATTCTTCTCGAGTGCACATGGAACTTTCTCCAGAATAGACCACATACTAGGTCACAAATCAGGGCTCAACCGATACCAGAAGATTGAGATTATTCCCTGCATATTCTCTGACCACAATGCCTTGAAACTGGAACTCAACCACAACATAAAGTTCAGAAGAAAATCAAATAGTCTTGGAAACTAAAGGCCATCCTGCTCAAGAATGTTTGGATCAACCAGGAAATCAAAGAAGAACTTAAATACTTCATGGAAACCATGGGATATAGTAAAGGCAGCCCTAAGGGGGAAATACAGAGCCATCCAAGCCTCACTCAAAAAAATTGAAAAATTCCAAATACACCAACTCTCATTACACCTTAAAGAACTGGAAAATCAATAACAAATTAAACAAACCCCCCCCACAAGACAGGAGATAATTAAAATTAGAGCAGAGATCAATGAATTAGAAACTAAAGATACAGTAGAACACATCAATGAAACTAGAAGCTGGTTCTTTGAAAGAATTAATAAGATTGACAAACCATTGGCCAAACTAATCCAAAAGAAAAGGGAGAAGACCCAGATTAATAAAATTATGAATGAAAGGGGAGAGATCATGACTAACACCAAGGAAATAGAAACAATCATCAGAAATTATCAACAGTTATATGCCAATAAGTTTAACATCCTAGAAGATATAGATGCATTCTTGGAAACCTATAAACTTCCAAGACTGAAACAGGAAGATATTGACAATATAAATAGACCAATATCTAGTAACAAGATTGAAGCAGTGATTAAAAACTTCCCAAAAAACAAGAGCCCAGGACCTGACGGATTCCCTGGGGAATTCTACCAAACATTCAAAGAAGAAATAATACCTATTCTCCTGAAGCTGATTCAGAAAATAGAAACAGAAGGAAAACTTCCAGACTCTTTCTATGAAGCCAGCATTACTCTAATCCCCAAACCAGACAAAAACCCCATCAAAAAGGAGAACTTCAGACCAATATCTCTGATGAATATGGATGCCAAGATTCTTAATAAGATCCTTGCTAACAGGATCCACCAATACATTAAAAAGATTATCCACCATGACCAGGTGGGATTTAACCCAGGGATGCAAGGGTGGTTCAACACTCGCAAATCAATCAACGTGATAGAAAATATCAAAAGAGAAGAGAGAAGAACCACATGGTACTCTCAATTGAGGCAGAAAAAGCATTTGACAAAATAAAACATCGTTCCTGATCAAAAATCTTCAAAGTGTGGGGATAGAGGGAACATTCCTCAACCTCATAAAATCTATCTACGAAAAACCCACAGCAAATATTCTCAACAGGGAAAAACTGACAGGCTTCCTCTGAGATCAGGAACAAGACAAGGATGCCCACTCTTACCATTATTGTTCAACATAGTGTTAGAAGTCCTAGCAACAGCAATCAGACAACAGAAAGAAATAAAAGGTATTCAACTTGGCAAAGAAGAAGTCAAACTCTCTCTCTTTGCAGATATGATACTCTATGTGGAAAACCCAAAGACTCTACCCCCAAACTACTAGAAGTCATAGAACAATTCAGTAATGTGGCAGGATACAAAAATCAATGGACAGAAATCAGTTGCATTCTTATACACTAACAATGAGAATATAGAAAGGGAAATCAGAGAATTGATTCCATTTATTATAGCACAAAAAAACATAAGATACCTAGGAATAAATCTAACCGAAGGAGTTAAGGATCTGTACTCTGTCAGGGACGGTGCATGATCCGCCCCTCCCGCCATGCCCAAGCCACCAGAAACTTTGGTGGAGGTACCTGTGAATGTGAATGAAAGCCCCTCTGGGTTTTCCCCGCCTGGAATCCGGAAAGCCATGTACCCTGTTGGTCAGGGCAATATGTCCTTTGTGTGCTTATCCAAGACATATAGTTCCATTTAATTGTCCTCCTGGTAATTATATCTCTGTATCTCTTATCTGTATTCCTTAATCCCTCTGCCTCAATGGTCTCAGCTTCTGTGACTTTAAGCAATCACTCTGTACCCTGCAGTAACAATACTAGTCCTGTCTCTAGGGTGGGTGCAAAAGCAGTTAAAGATTTAACTGCACCACCCAATTTCCTCACTTGGGAATAATAAAAGACTGGGACCCTTGACAGTCTAGAGAGTGATACAAAGCCAAGAGACAGAGACATAGAGACTGAGACAAAGGCAGAGCCAGAGGAAAAGGCAGAGAGCCTGTGAAGCAACAAGCAGAGAGAGCAACAGAGACAGAGAAGCATAGAGAGAAACAGAAACAGAGAAACAGAAGCAAAGTGAGGAGAAAAAGAGAGCAAAGAGAAAAAGAGAGACAGAAGAAGAGAGAGAAGTAGAGCAAGAGGGCCAAAGCCAGGACTAGAGACCTAGAGCTAGGAAGCCAAAGCTAGAAAGCCCGAGCGTGAGCCTGAGCCTGCTTCATAGGTCTCTCCTGACTGACCTTGGGTTTGTCAGCTTGCATCAGATTTCCGTGCCCATGTCATTATTTTGCCCGCCAGACATCCCGTGGTTCGGGACCCACATCTCTGCCGAGGCTGGTCCACCGGCAGCGCAGTACTCAAGGAACTATAGAACACTCATGAAAGAAATTGAAGAAGACACAGAAAGATGGAAGAGCATCCCATGCTCATGGATCTGAGGAATAAACATTGTTAAAATGTCTATACTGGCCAGGGGAATCTATACTTTCAATGCCATTCTGATCAAAATTCCACCAACATTTTTCAAAGCATTAGAACAAACAATCCTAAAATTTATATGGAACCAAAAAAGACCACAAATTGCTAAGGAATTGATGAAGAAGAAAAACAAAGCTTGGGACATCATGTTACCTGGCTTCAGGCTTTATGACAAAGCTGTGATCACGAAGACAGCATGGTATTGGCACAAAAGCAGACAAATAGACCAATGGAACAGAGTAGAGAGTCCAGATATGGACCCACAAATCTATGGTCAAATTGTCTTCAACAAAGCAGGAAAAAGTATCCAATGGAAAAAAGACAGTCTCTTCAATAAATGGTGCTGGGAAAATTGGACAGCTACATATAGAAGAATGAAACTAGACCATTCTCTTACACCACACACAAAACCAAACTCAAAATGGATGAAAGACCTCAACGTGAGGCAGGAATCCATCAAAATCCTAGAGAAGAACATAGGCAGTAACCTCTTTGACATCAGCCACAGCAACTTCTTTCAAGACACGTCTCCAAAGGCAAAGGAGACAAAAGCGAAAATGAACTTTTGGGACTTCATCAAAATAAAAAGCTTCTGCACAGCAAAGGAAACAGTCAACAATAGAAAGAGGCAACCCATGGAATGAGAGAGGATATTTGCAAATGACACTACAGACAAGGGCTGATATCCAAGATCTATAAAGAACTACTCAAACTCAACATCCAAAAAGAAGATGAACACATCAAAAAATGGGCAGGAGACATTAAGAGGCACTTCGCCATAGAAGACATACAAATGAATAACAGACACATGAAAAAATGTTCATCATCACTAGCTATCAGGGAAATTCAAATCAAAATTACACCGAGATACCACCTTACACCAGTCAGAATGGCCAAAATTAACAAGACAGGAAACAACAAGTGTTGGAGAGGCTGTGGAGAAAGAGGAACCCTCTTACACTGTTGGTGAGAATGCAAGTTGGTGCAGCTGCTTTAGAAAACAGTGTGGAGATTCCTTAAAAAACTAAAATTAGGGCTATCCCATGAAGCTGAAATTGCACTACTGGGTATTTAGCCCAAGGATACAGATGTAGTGAAAAGAAGGGCCATATGTACCCCAATGTTCATTGCAGCAATGGCCACAATTGCCAAACTGTTGAAAGAGCCAAGGTGCCCTTCAACACATGAATGGATAGAGAAGATGTGGTACATATATACAATGGAATACTATGCCTCCATAAGAAAGGATGAATATCCAACTTTTGTAGCAACATGGACTGGACTGGAAGAGATTATGCTGAGTGAAATAAGCCAAGAAGAGAAGGTCAAGTATCACATGGTTTCACTTACTTGCGGTGCATGAGGGGTAACCTGGAGGACAGTGGGAGAAGGAAAGTAAATGGGAAGTAGGGTAATCCAGGGAGAGA